>BCLG01000531.1:74974-120768 GCA_001602295.1 Zoysia matrella
CCAGGCGCCCCTCCTCGGCCGCCGCCGCCCCGCCCGCGTGGCGCGGGAACTTGCGGCGCACCTGGAAGACACCGGGGGCCGGCGCGAGTGTCGGCAGCGCGAGGAGCAGGACCAGGAGCAAGCTACTACGGGCGCGGCACGAGGGCAACGCCATCGTTGGGTTCGATCGCCTGGCCGGTGGTTTGGCTCCGTTCTCCACCTACGCGACTGGCAGGAAAAGGAAGCTTCGAAGAGGAAGAGGGCAGGGGGGAAGGGGCAGGGGATGGAACAATGGAAGTCTCCCAGAAAGAAGCGACGGTGGAGATGAGAAGACGAAGTGGGAATTGGGGTTGGCGTTCGTCGCTATCAACGGCCGCTATTTAAAAATCCGGTTTTCTTCTTTACGGTCGGTCGGACATCTCGATGTTCTTTCTCGAGCACGATGCGGCCGGCGGCGAGCCGGTCGTCGCCAGCAGGTTGGAGGACGCCGGCGCGGGACGGCGGGAGCAAGCGACGGCAAAAACGCCTACTTTTCGCCAGCCGCTCGGCGTGCGGCCACCGTCGGCCACGGCGACGCCACGAAGCCTGGTAGGCACGTTGTGAACGTCATGAGTGGGTCGTCGCCCGGCGCGGATCGGTCGCGGGCAACTTGCTCGCCCAAAGTTCGTACGAGAGCTGACTTCGCACGTCTCGTTTCTTTCACTCTGTCGACGGGGTTTGTTTGGACGACAGGGTAGGATGGGTCGGCTTCCTCCGTATCTTTGCTCCGGTAGTGCACCGTGACGACAGGATGGACCGATCCAACGGACAGCTCTCGATCTCTGTTCGCGATTTCCTCTCGTTTTCTTTCTACCGTTGTATAATTTACTCACGACGAGCTGATGTACGTATACGGTTAGGCGCGCTGGGTTTGAAAATGAACGCATCCTCTACAAGTGGAATTTTGACAAACCCCGGTGTGAGCGTTGTACGCCGAGGTCGTCGATCATGCATCGCCGCGGGTCTCTCTGGCAGTTTTCTCTCTGGCAGGTTTTTTTTTAAAAAAATGGAGTTATGGGTGTTTTGACCATCGACACAATAAAATTTACTTAATCGAAGAGAGTATTCATGCGCTTTTTATATTGAAATGGCCTAGTCTACGAAAGAGACTCAAAGATTAATCTGGTTCGAGCCACAAGAGGCGTAATACTCTACATCCAGAGATGAAAAAGATCAAATCGCATGAACTCAAGAACACAAGTACAATGCGAAAGGATTTTGACTCGATCAAAAACCTTAGCTCGCGTGTGTGAATGTGGTTACAGCGGAGTGACTTGAATACAATTTGGCTACCTTCACTTGTCTTCACTTGTTATCATGTCTTCTGTTCATCTAATGCCTCATGGTACCTCTTTTATAGGGGTCGGATCGGAGCACCAACTTAGCGTCTACGGAACCTATTGCCCCTCTGCCAGATGGGGCCTCGATCGTCGCCTGAGTTGTTGCCTAGCGCCCGCTGACACCGGTGCAGTTCGTCGGTGTCCTTCGTACATCCTTTGTCCAGTCGTGAGGGATAAAGGACAATTTTCCATCTTGCTTTACCGATCGCTTGGCTGCTTTATCAACTTCTAAAACGCTTTACCTCCCGGCAAAGTTGCTTTACGTCCTGCTATACATTGACAAGAATCTTTGCGGCTGTCAGCGGTTGGTTGCTAAGGCGGTGCCCGACCCTCGAGAGTCGGGTTAGAGCGTTGGCTTTTAGCCGTTGACGGGTTGAATCTTATTGTCGTGTAGCTTTGACTTTTCGTCGGTCGGTCTTGAACGCTTGCGCGGTTCTAACCCGTGAGGTCAAGACGTTTTCGACGGGATGTGATCCTTCGTGAACTGTAGATGGGTCGCGGGCTGTAGTTTGTAGAGGAGCCTTTGTGTAGAGGCTGGGTCCATAAGCACCCGGAGTATACTATCTCAACAGTAGCTCCGAGCCCTACGCCGTTTACAATCTTTGTTGAGGCGGCGCTAGGTTGACCCTTGCCGAAGTATGACTCCTGATCCTACGGGGCGCGCGAGCGCGCCCGTAGGGCGTAGCTCTCGAGCCTCCGAGCGATCCGAAGGGTCGATCGTGGGCTTGATCTTCGTCTTTGTCATCGTTCGTCGACGGTCGATCCTACGGGTGCGCGCGAGCGCGCCCGTAGGGCGTAACCCCCGAGTCTTCGAGTGATTCGAAGGGTCGGTCATGGGCCTAATCTTCGTCTTCGTCATTGTTTATCAATAGTCGATCCTACAGGTGCGTGCGATCCGAAGGGTCGGTCGTGGGATTAGTCTTTGATAGCTCTCGGCCCTTGAGGTCGGTTTGAAACTGATTTTCGTTATCAGCTGAGTGTTGAGAGAGATGCCTAAATTGGACCGGTCGGGTCGGCCTCGTCTCATGATCAGCATCGCACCTAGGTCAAACTGAGCAGTACAGTTGTTTTCTATGATCAGCGCCCCGAGCAAATATTGGGCCAGTCGATTTATCGCATGACCTCTCGTTTGTCTCGATCCATGAGAGGACTCACGACGTCAATAACGGGCATCGGTAATGTCTCCGAAAATCGCACGTTTCCGCTGCCTCCACGTGGATGACGGATACGACGCCTGTGAATTGTAACCGCCGATCGATCCGATCAGTTGGATGATGCCGATTAGACTGTGGTGGGAGCGCGGTGTATTGAGCGTGCGCGTCCCATCAACTAGCGCATGTCAGCCATCGACTGGCCGCACCCGTCAGTGAGTGGGGTGCCGGCGTGGCGGGTGCACGTCGTGGTGCATACCCATGATGGCGCAGTTACTGCGCCATCGCGTCGTGGGCAGTTGGGGTGAGTAACGTTCACCCCCCGGTTGTCTTTAAAAAGGGGGCGCGATGATTTCGAAATTCACCGGCCCTCCACTGCCTTCGTCTCCAAGCTTCCTTGCGCTAGCTCGCTTTTGCATCCAGAGCTCGTCATCTTCATCGCATTCGTTCTGACGGCCACTGCGAACGTCCCCATCTTCATCGTCTTCGTCACCACCATCGCTGTGATTGAAGCCGCATGAAAGCCCTCCGCCGTCTCAGAAGAGGTGCTGGAGTCGTACCAAATCTTTTTGCAGAGCTTCGAAGGCAGACCGTCCAGCACGACGCGGAGGTGCGGTGTCTTAAAGACCTCCTAGCCCACGTTGATGGGGCCCGCCAGAGTGCCGTGGCCACCGCCAAGAAGGCCGCGGAGAGCGCCAGCGAGCCTTCGAGCAGCGGAACCTCATTGACTCGGAGCGGGCCGTCGCAGAGGCCGAGGTTAAGCGACTGTCGAAGGAGTTGCAGGAGATGCAGCAGGCCGCGTCGAAGGCCAAGAGGCACGCCTGGTTGTCGAGGCCGAGGTCGAGCGACTTCGGGTGGAGCTAAACGAGGCCAAGGGCCTTGTCGAAGCTGTGGCAAAGGAGCGGGATGATAAGTGTCATACCTTTTTGTTTATTGATTGGTCGTGGGGGTCGTCCTTTTGACAGCGTGTTTGCTGCACCTCTGGTCCGTGAGCTCCGACCCTTGAGGTCCGCAGGCCGATGTCTGCTCCCTCTCGACGGGGTTTGTGGCGCACATGCTGCAGCAGCTGTCGGGGATCATCGCCACCGAGGTGATGAGAGCACTCGAAGACGGGGCCTCGCTGACCCTGGTGCTGACCCGCTCCCACTACCCGGATGCAGACTTCGATCGGATCATCAAGGGGTTCGCTTCCGGGTTGTCAGAGTAGGAGATGACGGCGCTCGAGGGCGACATGCAGCCGTCAACACAGGAGGTCGTCGCTGATTCAACATGCCAGAACTTCTTCGGAAGCAGTTCGACCACCTGCCTCATGTGCAACAGCGACGTCCCTAGTTATCCGTAGAAAGTAGCAGTATTTTGTATCCGACTGTGTAATGAACACTTTTGGATGATGTGTAGATACGCAAGTTTTCGACCCTCTTCTGTGTTTCAGTTTTTTCGCACTTAACATTTCTCGAGTTCCATTGGGCGTTGATCAAGCGACTGGGTCGGATATAACTCGTAGGGTCAAGTGTCGGACTCGATACAGCTGTAGAGCGTCACCAACGTCGGGTCGAACCGTTAGCCGCAAGAAAAACTTGAACGAGAGCGCTTTCGTAACTTGGCACATCTGAGGGTCACCTGCGAAACTCGTCGTGGGTCAAGGGTCGGGCCCCGAGGAAACGGAGAGGGGCGCAGAGCCTTTTCGTGAGACTAAGGCATAGAGCCTTAGAACGTAGGAATAAGGCGCGGGGCCGTTTTGAGGCTAAGGCATGGAGCCTTAGAATGTAAAAACGAGGCGCGGAGCCTTGTTGAGGCTAAGGCACGGAGCCTTAGAACGTGGGAATGAGGCGCGAGGCCTGTGGAGTTGAATGTGAATGGGTCGATCGTTTCGACCTTCAAGTGGGGACTCTGAGATTAGCCCTCGGATAGTGAAGGGTAGACGAGTCAGCTGCATTTCCTTGTCAAAACATAGTTAACGAAACAAGAGAATGCATAGAAACTTAGCTGATTTTTTATGCATAGAAACGACATAAGTTATCGATGTTACAGGCATGGGCTAGCTCCCTGCCGCCATCGGTTGCTAATTTGTACGCGCCGGGCCTTAAGACTCGCTTGATTACATAAGGACCCTCCCATGGGGTGATAGTTTGTGGTAGTTGGTCTTGTCTTGCACTCTCTTTGGCACAAGATCACCGACGTTGAAGGCTCGATCCTTGACGCGTCGAGCGTGTAGTCGTCGCAGACTCTGCTGGTACTTGGTCGACCATAGAATGGCGACGTCGCGTGCTTTATCTAGCTGATCTAGGGCATCTTGCCGCGCCGCTTCTGACCTTTCTTTGTCATAGGCTCGGACCCTCCGGGAGTTGTAGTCGAGGTCGATCGGTAGCACAGCTTCCGCTCCAAAGGTCATGAAGAAGGGGGTGAATCCCGTAGTTCTGTTGAGGGTTGTTCGTAAGCCCCACAACACGGACGGGAGTTATTTGATCCACCGCCCCGCCGCTTGCCTGACGGAGTCATAGATCCAAGGCTTCACACATTGCAGCACCATCCCATTGGCATGCTCGACCTGACCGTTGGTCCTCGGATGGACCATGGAGGCGAAGTCGAGCCAAATGTGGTACTCCTCGCAAAATTCCTGAAAGATGTGATCGGTGAACTACGTACCGTTTGTCGGTGATGATGGAGTGTAGCACTCCAAAGCGGCAGATGATGTCGCGGATGAACTCGACGGCCTGGACGGAGCTGATGCAGGAGGTCGGCTTCACCTTGATCCACTTGATGAACTTGTCGACGGCGACGAGGAGGTGAGTGAAGCCTCTGGGTGCTGGTCTAAAAGGCTTGAGGACGTCGAGCCCTCAGACTGCAAAGGGCCATGTGATCGAAATCGTCTGGAGCTTCTGGGCCAGCAGATGCGTCTGTCGGGCATAGAACTGACAGCCTCTGCAAGAGCAAATGAGTTTCTCGACGTCGGAGACCGCCGTGGGCCAATAAAACCCTTGGCCAAAAAATTTCCCGACCAAGGTCTTCGGAGCGGCGTGATGCCCGCAAATGCTTGAGTGAATGCCGTCGAGCAGATGGAGACCCTCCGCCTGAGGGGTGCAACGCTGGATAACGCCACTGGGACTCTTCTTGTAGAGTTCATCATCGATGATGACGTAGGCCTTGGCTCGCTGCGAGACCTGTCGGGCCTCATTGGTGTCAGTTGGAAGTGTGCCGTCTTGTAGAAAGGTGTAGATGTCCTGGGACCAGTCAGGGATAATGGCCATAAATTTTGCCCCAGGGGTCGAAGTCTGCTCGCCAACTGTCGTCTCGACCTAGGGGTCTGCGGCATTATCTTTGAGCTTGATCGTTGGTTTGGAGAGGACTTTGAGAAAGACGTCGTCGAGAATTGGATCCCGCGCTGTGGCCATCTGGGCGTCGGACGTCGAGGGTGATGACCATTCAGAGACCATGTAGCAAGGCTTCATATTCTGCAGCGTTGTTGGAGGCAAAGAAGTGGATCTGCAGTACGTATCGGAACATGTCTCCTTTGGGAAAGATGAGGACAACGCCAGCCCTCGAGCCCTTCAGTCGGCAAGAGCCGTCGAAGAACATTGTCCAGTGCTCGAGGTTGGCGGTATCTGTGGGTTCTTGTGCCTCGGTCCACTCGGCGATGAAGTCGGTGAGGGTTTGAGACTTGACGGCTTGCCGAGGCACGTAGGTGATGTCGTGGCCCATGAGCTCCATAGCCTACATGGCGATGCGCTCGACCACGCCCTTGCCGTTGATGATCTCCCCGAGAGGGAAGCTTGTAACCACTCGGATGGAGTGGCTATCGAAGTAGTGGCGAAGCTTGCGGCTGGTGACGAGGATCGCATAGAATAGCTTCTCCACTTTGGGTATACCGGGTCTTGACGTCGGCGAGCACCTCACTGACGAAATAGACGGGCCACTGGTCCTTCAAGACCCAACCCTCCTCCGATCGCTCGACGACGAGGACAGTGCTGACGACCTTAGTGGTTGAGAAAATGTAGAGGAGTAATGGCTTACCAGGGGTCGACGAGGTTAAGACTGGCGAAGAAGACAGCATAGTCTTCAGTTGCTCAAAGGCTTTCTGGTCTTTGGCGGTCCAGGTGAAGGGGTCGGACTTTCGAAGAAGCCGGTAAAAAGGCATAGCCTTCTCACCTAGTCGGAAGATAAAACGACTGAGTGTCGCCAAGCACCCAGTGAGCTTCTGGACACCCTTGACGTTGTTGTTGCGCTCGAGGTTGCGAATGGCGGTGGTCTTCTCGGGATTGGCTTCGATGCCGCACTCGAAGAAGACGAACCCGAGGAGCTTGCCGGAGGGGACGCTAAAGATGCACTTCTCGGGGTTGAGCTTTATGCGGAACTTCTCGAGGTTGGCGAAGGTTTTCTCCAGGTCTCCAATGAGGCCGGCCACTTGTCGGGTCTTGATGATGATGTCATCGACGTAGACTTCTAGATTCCGACCCAATGGTCGTGGAAGCACTTCTGCATGCAGCGCTAAAAACGTGGCGCCGACATTCTTGAGGCCGAAGGGCATGGTGACATAGCAGAACGAGCCAAATGGTGTAATGAAGGACGTGGCCGGCTTGTCGGAGCTGCGCATGGATATTTGATGGTACCCGGAGTACGCATCAAGAAAGCTGAGGGTTTCGCAGCCGACGGTGACATCAACCACCCGATCTATGCGCGGCAAAGGAAACGGATCGTTTGGGCATGCTTTGTTGAGACTCGTATAGTCAATGCACATTCTTTATTTTCTATTTTTTTTCCTAACCAATCCAGGGTTGGCTAGCCACTTAGAGTGGTACACCTCTTGATAAACTTAGCATCAAGTAGCTTGGCGATATCTTTCCCAATGGCGCCGCGCTTCTCGTCGTCGAAGCGTCGGAGTCGTTGCTTTACCGGTCGGAAGCCGAGGATGATGTTTAGAGAGTGCTCGGCGACCTCCCTGGGGATGCCCGGCATATCAGATGGTGCTCAGGCGAAGACATCCCGATTCCGAACGATGAAGTCGACGAGCGTGTTTTCCTATTTGTCGAAAAGCGTTGTCCCGATACTGACCTTCTTGGTCGGGTTGGTGCTGTTGAGGAGGATCTTCTTGGAGTTGTCAGTCGGTTCGAAGGACGTAGAGGTTGAAGGCTAGGAGTCGAGAGTTGAAGTCAGCACCTGAGACTTGCGGATCTGTTCCGGTTGGGCCAACCCTACGAGGACGACAGCCAGCTCGTAGCTTTCCTGCTCGTAGGCGAGAGCGTGTTTGAAGCGAGATGTCATAGTGATGACGTCTTTGGGCCCCAGCATCTTGAGCTTGAGGTAGACGTAGATGGGGACGGCCATGAACTTGGCGTAGGCGGGTCGGCCAAGGATGGCGTGGTAGACGCCGGGGAAGTCGACCACTTCGAAGGTGAGCTTCTCTGTCTTGAAGTTGTCGCGGTCGCCGAAGGGGACCATCAGGGTGATCCGACCCAGGGCACATCGCTACCCCCGGGATGACGTCATGAAATGGGACGTTGCTCGGACGGAGGTCAGACTCCGAGAGCTCCATAGCCTTGAAGGTGTGGATGTAAAGGATGTTGAGGCGATACATCCGTCCATGAAGACCTTGGTCAGACGCGTGGTGCCGATGATCGGATCGAGCACTAGGGGCAGGCGCCTCGGCTGAGGCACATAGTCAGGGTGGTCAGATCCGTCGAAGGTAATCGCGGCTTCCGACCACTTGAGATAGGTGGGCATAACAGGGTCGGTGAGATTGACCTCCCACCACGTCTGCTTCTGATGGCGCTGTGACTCGCAAGCCACCGGCCCGCCGAGGATCATCAGGCAGTCCTTCGGCTCGGAAAAGGCGTTATCGGCATTACCCTCGGCCTCCTTCATAGGAGGGTCGTGATTTTGAGGCTGACGGGAGTCGGATCGGAAATGACCTCTGTAGAAGGCTCGCATGAGGTGGCAGTCTCGCAAGATATGCTTGACGAGGGTCACATGGTTGGTGCAGATCTTGTCGAGCATCTTTTCGAAGTGGTTGTTGAGGTCGACCGGCTTCTTTGCTTGGGGTCAGGGCGGCCGCTCGGTGATGCCCACGAACTCCTCGTCGTGTCAGCAGTTCTTCTGCTTCTTACTGCTTGAGCTGCCTGCGTCCCAACCGTCCCTGCGGTCGAAGCGTCGGTCAGAGCGGTTGTCGTTCTTGCAGTCGGCCTTGGACTTCTCCTTGTCCTTCGTCTAATCCAGGTTGAAGTTGGCTTGGACAGCCTCCTCCCTGGTAGCGAAGGTGGTGGCGATGTCGAGAAGAGCCGCCGTCCGAGGGTTTTTACACCCAGCTTGTGGACGAGCGTCTTGGATGTCGTGCCGCAGGTGATGACGTCGGCGTCGCTCATGTCGGGCAGCTCATTTCGCTTGCACGAAAAGCGCTAGATATAGTCGCGGAGCAATTCGCCGAGGTTTTGTTTGCAATTCTTCAAATCTCAAGAGTTACCTGGGCGCGTGTAGGTCCCCTGGAAGTTGCCGACGAAGGCGTGATGGAGGTCTGACCAATCGTGGATGCTGTCTCTGGGAAGGTGCTCGAGCCACCCTTTGGCCGAGTCGAACAGGATGAGTGGCAGGTACTGGATGGCGAACAGATCGTCGACGCCACCGGCTCTGCACGCAAGATGATAATCTTCGAGCCAGTGTGCAGGGTTGGTCTCACTAGTGTATCGAACGATGTTGGTCGGAGCGTGGAATCTCTGAGGAAAAGGTGCTCTTCGGATGTGAGACCCGAACGTTTGGGGCCCGACCTCATCAGGACTGAGGCTCCGGACGTGGTTGTAGCTGCATCGACGGTAGCGATGGTTGGGAGACCGCTCTCGCCTGGACTCGGTGTAGCGCTCGCTCCTGGCTTGCTTCTGTGCGTCGATCGTGTGACGAGCGTCACGATGCTCTCCGATGCGCTGGCGAACGTTGCCAGCCAGAGGGTAAGGATCGCGTGCCTCGGCCCGACCGCGGTGACTATCGCAGGCCAGACTCCGACGGTCGGCGCTCGGCCGATGGGAGCTGTGCGCCTCGGAGTGCTAACGAAGCGATGGTTCAGGTTGTTGCTGATAAGTGGACCGGGCTCGAGCTCAAGCGTCACCTCTCGTCGTAGCGGCACCCTTGCCCTGACCATCGCTCCCAGCCCTAAACTTGCGTCAGAGAGCATGTTCAACGATAGAAAGAGCGTGACGGTGCGGAGAACGGTCATCGTCAAGAGCTTTACCGGGGGTATCGATCTCCACGGCCTTGTTAGTCAGTAGCGTGAAGCACTCACAGGACGGGTCATGGCCCAAAACATCGTGAGGTAGATGACGAGATGAACGACGGCGAGGCGAACGCCGCTTGCGCGGGGTCTGAAGGTGATGCTCACCGCCGTTGTTAGAAACGAAATTCAGGCTTCCGAAGCAGAAGACTTGGCCAGCAGCGAAGGTTGTGATGCTTCACGAATCGACCATCACGAGCCATGGCAACGGCAAAACCCCCGAAGAACAGGCGAGAGATAGAAGACTCTCCCACCAAAGCGAAAATCGAAGCCATCGAAAAGCAAAGCGAAAACGCACCACAAAAAGCCTCTTCCTGGTGTGCCAACTGTCGGTGCTCTGACCACCGGCACAGTAAAATTTACGTAATCGAAGGGAGTATCCGTGCACTCTTCGTATTTAAATGACCTAGTCTACGAAAGAGACTTAAAGATTAACTTGGTTCGGACCGTCGAGAGGCGTAATACCCTACGTCCAGGGACGAGAGATCAAATCGTTTGAACTCAAGAACACGAGTACAATACGGACAGGTTTTGGCTCGATCAAAGAACCTTAGCTCGCGTGTGTGGATATGGTTACAGTGAGGTGGCTTGAATACAACTTGGCTAACTTCACTTGTCTTCACTTGTTCTCCGTCGGACCCTTTTTATAGGGGTCGGACCGGGGCACCAACTTGGCGTCTACGAAATCTGCTGACTCTTTGTCAGGTAAGGCCTCGGTCGTCGTCTGAGTTGATCGTCCGGTGCCCGCTGGCGCCGGTGCAGTTGGCCGGTGTCTTTCATACGTCCTTTGTCCAGTCATGGGGGACAAAGAACACTTTTCATCTTGCTTTATCGATTGCTTGACTGCTTTACTAACTTCTGAAACGCTTTACCTCTCGGCAAAGTTGCTTTACCTCCTGCTGTACATTGGCAAGAATCTCTACGGCTGTCAGCGATTGGTTGCTAAGGCGGTGCTCGACCCCGGGGGTCGGGTTAAAGCGTTGGCTTTTATGCCGTTGATGGATTGAATTTTGTTGTCGTGTAGCTTTAACTTTTCGTCGGTAAGTTTTGGACGCTTGCACGGTTCCGACCCCTAAGGTCGGGAAGTTTTGACGGGATGTGATTTTTCGTGAGCTGTAAATAGATCGTGGGTCGTAGTTTGTAAAGAGAACTTTGTGTAGAGATCGAGTCCGTAAGTAACCGAGGTATACAATCACAGGAGTATCATTTCCACCTTTACGTTTCTGCACACAGCGTCTCTCTCTAGCAGTGACGAGCATGCTGGTGTTTCGTTGACGCTGCGGTATGAGCGAGGCTGTTCGTCGTCGTTGGACCTGGGTTCCTAACCGGATATGGAATCCCACGCGCAATATCGATTGCTAGAGCTGACCGTTACGTTAGGCATCCTGCACGAGAAAACCTTTGGCCCAACAAACGGTGGGCAAGAGTTGGCTGCTCTACGCTACTCTTAGCAGCAAGTTGTACACTAGTACTACGTATCCACTAGTCGATCTAGATACAGATCACAGACGACGTGCCTACCGTTTCCGCTCTCCGGTTCTGTCCCCGTCTTGTTAAAGTCCAACGACAGCTGCGGTAGAGAAAGAAGGTTCCGCTGCGTAACAACATTTCATAATATGGTACGGGATCAAGTCAACCGTGCTAACTCGAGAACCCGGTATAGCACTCTAGTCAGAGAGGATCAGACGGAGCATTAGTCAACTCTACGAAATCGTCAACTCTACTACTCCTGCTATTATGAAGTTAATACTAGCATCCGAGTACTTGCAGTTTATCTCCCTTATGAGATGCTACCAGCAGCAGTGATCACTGATCAGCAAGGGGAATAGAAACCTGGATGTTAAAACACGTGGCGCCATGTTCTTTTCTATACAAGCCCGCGTCTTAGCCGATGGGGACGACTCTATCCACCTCTTGGTGCCCTCGCCGCCGAACACCTCCAGGACCCTCGAGACCACACACCGCGAACCATTTTAAATCATGCAGTATTAGGGGTCCGCTTAAGCGCGTTTAAGCGTGAGCGCGTACGCGATGGCAACTCCCAGCCTCCCGGGTCCTCCATCCGGCGACGCAAAGCACGCAGCTGCTGCTGGCGGCTGGGTCGTTCGGCCACATTCCTGAAGATTGGGGTAACAGTTGGGCCAGCATGTGCCAGCTTGATGGTCTTCATGGGCCGGCAGATGGCAGCCTAATTGTTCTTCTGTTCTTTTTCCTTTCCTTTTTGCTTCCCTTTACAACTTTATTTAGTTAGATAATACTTGTCGTTTAGAAAAAAAATGCTTACTCCCTTTGGTCTCATATTCTTTAACATTTTGAACAATGACGCGGTTTTTAAAATATAACTTTAACTTATATTTTTTATATATATTTATTTAAAAGTGACATATGTATACTTTTATAAAAAATATTTAAAAAAACAAATCTATTCATATAGTTTTCACATTTTTAAACTTAACTATTTTAAAATTATTTATAATTTATATTTTCAATATTCGACTCAAGACCATGTTCAAAACATCAGGAATAAGTTTTGGACGGAGTAGATGTGTTTATGCAGACCTAAGCGATAGACGGCAGGTCACTGCTCGTCTAGCGTTTTTTTTCCATAGATACATTCATCGCAAACCTCTTAATGCTTTGTGGCTATGGCATTGCAGTCTTTTGAAAGATCAGTACTCCTATGTACCTGTAGCGTCTTCGAAAGATTCGCGGCAGATAGCTGCTGGGGATTACCTGGTTTTCTGTCTCTTCCATGCCGTAGTCCTCTTGTATCTGAGGTTGTTTGCCATCACCAGCTATGGCTCCCTTGTATCTCTTTCTTACCCTTGTAGGAGGAGTATACTCCTAGTGACTTGAGATAACTTTGTCCATATAAGTAGTACGAGCGTCGGCGCGTTCTTTGAGAGCGAAACGCATTGCCAGTGCCAGCGGAGTGGCGAGTGGCGACGCGACGGACGGATTATTGGCTGGCTGGCTCTCATCGCCGTGCGCGCTTTCTCGTCCTTTGAGAGCGCGCGCTTTCTCGTCCTATGTGAGCGCGCGCAGCAGCGCATGATGATTGATGATCACTGGTCGTCGCCGCGCAAACTTTCCGGCCTGGGACACGTGCGTGCAGAGTATCCGGCAGTCGCCGCACGTACTAGTAGTAGCGCAGTGATGATTAAATTAATTTTAGTAATTAAAAAATATTAAATACAGTGAAATTCGAATACTACATATGATACATACTAGCATTACGATTTAAATTTGTGAAAACAATCGTGATCCTTCCGATGCTAGTGACAGAATGCACATAAATAGCGAAAAAAAAGATAGGCATATCATTCTTTCAGTGAGTTGTCGGCACAAATAATTACGTAAATAGTAAACGAAGCAGATCGTTGATGTAGATGCAGCAGCCGACCGGAGTGAAGATAAAGCAGTCGAACGGGTCGAGAGAAAGCAGACGAACAGCGAGCAGTCACGGAGGCGCTTTCTAAAAACATTATACGGCCTCTACCCCGTGCAAGGACACGAGAAGACGAGCGTTTCGGAGACCTGCTCTCCCAGCGCCGATGGCACGTCGACGACGGGTGAGGAAGACAGAGCAGCGTAGCACTCAAAAGAGAGGAGAATGAGAGAGTGGTTGTGTGTATTCTGAACGACGTCTCGCCCCTCTATTTATACACAAGAGCACTCACATATATAATAAGCAGGCTGTCATATATAACACCTGTATATATAATAACTAACCTACTATTTATATAAATATGGTCACTAGCCTATCATTTATACAAATAGAGTAACCAGCCTGCCATCACAAGAATAATTGCTTACCAAAAATGATAAGCGCAATATTCTCCTTCCATATATAAGTGGGTATCAGTTTTCAGTGGAGAATAATTAAGGTTGAACATCCATCTAGAACCCCAAGCTACACTCATCCACAACTGCGCAATGGACTAAGCCTTGAATTGACAGTTTGGTGCGAACAAGTTTCACCTGAAGCTTTACTAGTACTTAGCTGCCAAGTGTCAACCCTGCGGGTGGAGCTTATAAGTCAAACTCCTGTCTCACTTCATGAGTCTTTTAAAGAATACTCAATTCTTATAAACTGTAACTACTAGTTAGACTCACATAGGTGTGTTCTTTCTAGAAATGAGAGTACTGCATCTTCAACAGTTTGTTCTTTCCAGTTTCTAATTCACGGGATCTTCGATCACATAGGTTAAGTTACTACTGTGGTTAACTCATATAGGTCTCAATCCCATCTCCTTCGATGCATTATCAATCACAGTGCGCGATAATCTCTTAGTAAAGGATCTGTCAGATTCTTAGCTGTATGGATATATTCCACAGCTATTACTCCGAAGCTTCTTAATTTACTGACAGACTTCAATCTACATTTCACATGTTTGTTGGACTTTATATTATTCTGACTATTGCTCACTTTCATAATAACTGTTTGATTATCATAGTTTATGAGAATAGCTAGGATTGATTTTTCAACCACAGGTAAGTCCATCAACAATTCTCTCAACTACTCAGCTTCAGTACAAAATGTGTCTAGAGCTGTAAGCTCTGCCTCCATAGTGAACTTAGTAAAAATTCTCTGTTTATAGGATCGCTATGAGACAACACCACCATCTAAGGTGAAAACATATCCACTAGTGACCTTTAACTCATCGGCGTTTGTAATCTAATTTGAATCACTATATCGTTCAAGTACACTAGGATACCCTGAATAGTGAATCCCATAACTCAATGTATCTCTTAGATAACGCAGCAGTCGATCAATACCACGCCAATAATCATCTCTAGAATTAGATGTAAATCTACTCAGTTTGCCCACAGCAAAGGATATGTCAGGGTGAATTGCGCTAGCTATATATATCAGTGACCCAATAATTTGGGAATATCTCAATTGATCCTTTCCTAGTCATCGGTTTTTTCGAAGTATTAGATTAGGATCATAAGGAGTTGGAGCTGTCCATGTTGCCAAAATGGCTCAATACCTTTTCCACATAATAGGATTGCAACAGAGTAATCCCATTCTCTCCTTTGTTTAATTTATTATTCAAGATCACATCCGCTTCACCCAAATCTTTCATGTCAAAATTTTAGAATAAAAATGATTTTATACATCATTTATCTCATCGAGACCTGTCTCAAAAATAAGTATGTCATCGACATACAAACACAAGATTACTCCTTTACCCCCACCATGGCGGTATACACAGATATCGGCTTCATTCACTATGAACCCAGCAAAGGTTAAAGTTTTGTCGAACTTCTCATGCCACTGCTTGGGTGCTTGATTTAAGCCGTAAAAGGTTTTAAGTAACCTACACACCTTGCTCTCTTATCGTGGTACTATAAATCTATCAGGTTGATCCATATAGATCTCCTCATCTAGCTTTCTATTAAGAATACCTGTCTTCACGTCCATCTGATGAACGAGAAGACCATGTGAGGCTGCCAAAGATAATAGTATCCAGATGGTAATCATCCTGTCAACAGGTGAGTAAGTATCAAAGAAATGCTCGTCTTTTTTTTAGTATACCCTTTAGCCACAAGCCTTGCCTTATACTTTTCAATAGTACCATCAGGTCTTAGCTTCTTCTTAAACACCGACTTGCATCCCACTGGCTTACAATCAAGTGGCGGGTCTGTTACTTCTTATGTCCTATTGGCAGTGATGGAGTCCATCTCACTACAGACTGCATCCTTCTAGTATTCTGCATAAGGCGATGCATATGCCTCTGAGATGGTTGTGAGACTATCATCCACAAGTTACACAGTGAAGTCATCACCAAAGGATTTTGCAATCCTCTGTCTCTTGCTCCTTCGAAGAGCTTCTTCACTGTCATCCTTCTCCTTTTCATGCAGGTGCTCGAATGACTCAATCACAGGTATGGGTTCAAGAGTCAAATCAAATGATGAACTAGATGGAGAATGTGCATCTTTCAATGAAAAAATATTTTCAAAGAAAGTGACATCACGAGACTCCAAAAGTAAATCAACTAAAACATCAGGCGTTTCAGATTTTATTACTAAGAACTTTTATGCCGTGCTGTAGTGTGCATATTCTAAGAAAATACAATCAACTGTTTTAGGTCCGAGCTAGCGCTTTTTATTTATTGATATGCTAACCATGGCCAAACAGCCCCAGGTGCGCAAGTAATGAAGTGAAGATTTTTTCTCTTCCATCCTTCATACGGAATGACTTCATTATTCTTAGTAGGAACTCTATTCAGAACGTGACAAGCTGTCAAAATAGCCTCCCCCACCATGCCTTAGACAAACCGAACATTCCCAATATGGCATTCACTAAGTCTATTAACGTTCGATTCTTTTTTTCGGCAACTCCATTAGATTGAGATAAATAGAGAGGTATTTGTTTATGAATTATTCCATTCTCTGAATAGAAAAGATCAAATTCATTGGAAAAGTATTCCCCACCATGATCAGACCTAACTCGTTTTATTTTTCTTTCTAGTTGATTCTCCACCTCAGCTTTATAAGACTTAAAATATTCTAACACCTCATCTTTAGTTTTTAGAAGAAACACATAACAGTATCTAGTCGCATCATAAATTAAGGTCATAAAATATCTTTTTTCTCATTTTATCAACACACAATTTATTTCGCAGATATCAGAATGAATGAGTTCTAATAATGTCGAGTTTTTCTCGTCTACAGCTTTGTGAGGCTTACAAGGTTGCTTTGCTTGCACACAAGCTTAAAATTTCGAACATTCGACAGTAGGTAACTTTGAAATTAAACTTATACTAGATAGCCGCGACATACAACCAAAGTTAATATGACACAAACGAGAATACCATATATCAGCCTCAGAATTGTTTGAATCACACACATAGTTCACAACTTTATTTGATAAATCTAAAAGAGAAAAGCGGAACAAGCCTCCGCTATCATAGCCTTTGCCAATGAATTGGTCAAATCTCGACACAACTAATTTATTGGACTCAAAGACCAGTTTGAATCCATCTCGGTTCTTGTTTATTGAAGGAGCATGCTGCACGTTCTTCAATTGCATGATCTTTTTTGAAGTAAACTTCAGATTGACCGAACCAACACAAAAAACAGAAGCATGCGAGTCGTTTCCCATCATGATGGTTGAACCTCGCACAGTCTAGTAAGATGAAAACATAGATATATCAGGACAAATGTGAATATTGTGCAGTATCCCGACCCCAGAAAAAAAGAAAAAAACAGAGAAAAGGCCCAGTACTGTAGCGCGTTGGTACCGTAGCTACGAAAAACACTGTAGCGCCCGGAGTTAGGCCTGTATCCTAGCTCAGGGAGATGGAGACCAATTTAAAATCCAGTTCTGGAATGCAGTAATAACTCGAGTTAATCCTTTTACGCGAAGCGAGGATGAAAGCGTAAGCAGTTATTCTGTGAGGTGGGACTCGCACGGCGTGCGAGCGGGTCTAGAGCCGTATTCTGGGCCTGAGATGTTACATATTAGCTCTTGTGTCTATCGACCAATTATTAGATTGATAAACAGAGAAAACACTAGGTAAATTACCATACCGAGAGCCTCCACTGGAGTCACCAATGGTCACGTTGGCAGACTTCTGCCCATTCTAATTGTTTTTGTCCTTGCGGTTACGCACTTTTTGGCAAAGTGTCTATTCTGACCGCATACAAAGCACATAATATCATCTATGTTCATCTTCTTCTTAAATTTAGTAGCCTGTATAGCTTTTCCTTTTGTCTTTTGGTTTTTTTCACCAATGTGCTGCATCACATTGGCGTTGGACTGTCTTTTAAGTGCTCTTAGTGGAGTATCTTTTGTCCGAGCTTTCTCTTCAACATCAAAACCAGCCAACAAATCTTCAACAGAAATGTTTTGTCTTTGACATTTCAGAGATGTGGCATAGTTCCTCCATGATGAAGGCAACTTGACAATAATGCCTCCTGCTACAAACTTGTCAGGCAACTGACATCCATTCTGCTCGAGCTTCGTCACAATGAGTTGGAGTTCATGAGTCTGCTGCACGACAGAACGGTTATCCACTATTTTGAAGTCGTGGTACTGCTACATGACATACAGCTCGCGTCCAGCATCTGAGGCCGAGAACTTATGCTCAAGTGCCTCCCACAATTCTATGGCACTCTTAATGTGCATGTACACATCGCACAACCGGTCAGAGAGAATACTAAGGTCGCATCCGACGAAAATTGTCGTAGCCGCGGTAAACTCTTGCACCTCTTTCTCACTTACAAGAGGCAGTGCAGGAGGGTTACCATGACCCAGAACATGCTCATAGTTGAGAGCCACAGTTGGACTCTCGTCTGTCATCTCTTGAAGTTCACACTATTAAACTTCTCCGGTTTCATCACATCAGCAAATCAAGCCATTACTAAATGCTTATAAAGTTTTTGAATTGTTGAAAATAATCGTATTTTAATGATGATTAAATTAATTCTATTAATTAAGAAAAGATTAAATATAGCGAAATTCGAGATACTACATATGATGCATACTAGCACTACGATCCAAATTTGTCGAAGCAATCGTGATCCCTGCAGTATTAGTGATAGAATGCACATAAATAGCGAAAAAAGAGAGAGGCATGTCATTCTTACAGTGAGGTTGTCGACGCAAATAGTTGTGCAAATAGTAGACGAAGCAGACCGTCGATGTAGATGTAACAGACGATCAGAGCGAAGATGAAACAGTCGAACGGGTCGAGAGGAAGCAAGCGAACAGCGAGCATTCGCGGAGACGCTTTCTAAAAACTTTATACGGCCCTTACCCCGTCAGAGATATGAGGGGACGTGAGTTTCGAAGATCTGCTCTCTCGACGTCGATGACACGTCGGCGACGGGTGAAAAAGACAAAGCA
Source organism: Zoysia matrella (assembly GCA_001602295.1). Classification (NCBI taxonomy): domain Eukaryota; kingdom Viridiplantae; phylum Streptophyta; class Magnoliopsida; order Poales; family Poaceae; genus Zoysia; species Zoysia matrella. Next base: position 93,593 of record BCLG01000531.1, read on the forward strand.
GCGCATCACACAAAGGAGAGGAGAATGAGAGAGTGATTGTGTGTACTCTGAATGACGTTTTGCCATTTATTTATTAAAAAAGCACCCACGTATATGATAAGCAATCTGTTATGTATAACACATGTATATACGATAATTAATTTACTATTTTTATGAATATAGTAACTAGTCTATTATTTATATGAATATGGTAACTAGTCTGCTATCATAAAAATAATTGCTTAAAAAATAATAAGCTTAATATTTTGCTTTTTTACTTGAGTGGGCCTTTGAGATCTTAAAAAAAAGTTTATTTGAAAAACTTTCGGATCTTGTACCAATCCGTGCCCTGCTACAGAAACTGGAGGACGACGCTGTTCCATGCAAGGAGCGTTCGGTTCGTGCGCCGCGGAACTTTCCCCGCAAGGTACGTACCACCTGCGGAAGCCAGCAAGGGCAAGGTCGCTCGGTCGGCAGGGCCGGGGGCGGGGTTAGCGCAGCGGCCGTAGTAGCAGCACTGTAGTAGCAGCGGTGTAGTGCTAGCAACGAAGGGGGGGGGGGCGCAGCAGTAGAAAGCCGAGGCCGCGCGCACATGGCTCGGGCCGCAATGATGCCTTCCCTCCTCCCACACACAATGCAGCGTGCATGGCCCACTGGCCCAGGCCATCTCAGAGGATCCCACTCCATACATGATGGCCAACGCAGGAGTGAGAGAAAGAGGGAGAGGGCTCGTGCCGGCAGTAAAATGAGGTTTCACGGTTTTCGATTTTATCCAGTTTAATTTTGTAAATCCATAAATTTTTATTTAAAAAACGTAACTAAGTATTGTTGCAATTGCAAAAAAGGTAAATCATCTAGTTTTAATGCTAACCGATTGATTTTTGTCGGTTTTAAAAACCCTGCTATTTTTTAAACCCTGACGCGGACTCGCAACTGTTCATTTTTGTACTGGTATACGACCCTGTTGGTGCCAGGAAAGATAACGTGGGGATGGGTAGGTAAGCCAACTAGACTAGACGCGATTCGGCCGGCCGATGGTGCCTCGTGACGTCACCCGCCCTCGCCTTGCTCTCGCTTTCCATTGGAAAGCAGACATATTGTTGGATTCATATCGTGTGCTGTTTTTTTTCAAAGCAAAGAGAGCATCAGGTGTGTATCAGCCGTTCATTTTAAGATCTACGACTGCCACAGTTTTGAATAAAAAATACACTCAGCCGTGTCCATTTATCTCTTGCACCTTCCTCGATTCCTCTGCCAGTGCGTTCAGGGACATGAATTAGTACTCCAAATCCAATTACTAATCCTATCTTCAAACAAATTAGTGCTTCAAATATATTCCGGCTAACCGCATATCGCCGCTTATCATCTAGATTCAAACGTTGTGCCGTCTTCAATCAGTACTCCAAATACGCACTAGTACTATCACCATTTCTAAATTATTACGACTATTAACTTTTAACAATAACTTTAAATCTAATTTAGTTAAACTTTTCTTTGTATAATTATTTTTATAAATTAATAAGATTTAATAACTTAAATTATATATTTTATAAAAATAATTTTTATGATAAATTAAAAAGTATAAATCTCATATTTTTTAAATCAATTTAATCTATAAAAATCATTAGTCAAAGCTAGATAGTGCGGATAATATAAAGTTATTTTGGAACAAAGAGATGAGTATTTATTTGGAGTACTCCCTCCAACCCTCCGTCCCATAATAAGTTCAAAATTCACGTTTGATCATTCATTTTATTTCAAAAAATTTATGAAAATAAAAAATAAATAAGATAAGGTTAAAGTACTTTTAATAACAAATTATTTCACAATAAAAAAATAATATTTTTACGAATTTTTTGAATAAGATAAATGATCAAAGGTAGATGTTTTAAAATCTAAAAAAACTTATTTTTGATACGGAGAGAGTACTACATTCGTCTTGTAAAAAATAGATATTGCAATTGTGTTTTTATAAATAAAGTTAGTTGAAACCTAATTTACAAATTTATACATTTAAACTGATTTTTGGAATAATATAAATGATAAAAAATGAAATACAATTTAGAAAAGGTGAGAAAAAAGTTCTATTAAATACTAGTATTTGGAGTACTAATTGAAGACGACGTGCTGTTAGCCCGAACAATATTCGAAGTATTAATCTGTTTGAAGCTAGGATTAGTAATTTGATTTGGAGTCGTATTAATTATTGTTACGAAACACACTGACAGAGTAATCTAAGAAGCTACGAGAGATAAATGGACACAGCTAAACGTATTTTTTAATCAAAACTGTGGCAGTCGTAGATCTTAGAATGAACGGTTAATATAAGTACCTAATGCTCTCTCTGCATCGAACAAACAACAGCAGATGACGTGGATCCCATATTGTTCTGGGTCTCTCTCTTGCGGCATCCTCCCGCCTGCATGACTCATTCAGTAATTCCACGCGGCCTTCCTCCCATTCTCCTTCCACGGGAGAAAAAGAAATCATGTCCACAGTTAATTGGTTAAAATTAATTCTAATAAGTTCATGTAAATTGTTAGAGCTAAAAGTGGAATAAGTATTATAGTCTTTCAGTAGAACTCTTAGTGATAACTCTGAGGGTCAAGGACAACCACCAAACAATACCTCCTCTCTCTCCACTCTAATAAATTGTGTTATATTCCCTTGTTCTAATTTATAATTTATAAGTCGTTTTGAGTTCGGTACAGAAATTAAAGAAAGTTGAAAAAGTAGAATGTGTTGAAAACGAGGAAGAAAAAGATAGATAAGTATTGAGAAGAGAAAAATTGTATAGAAAAATAAAAATAACTTATAATTTGAGAAAACTTGAGAGCTCTAGAATATAATTTGAGACAGAAGAAGTACTAATTTGTTACTTATAATTTGTTACCTGCCATAGTTTTGAGTATACATAGCCACGGCTCATCATTATAGCATGTAAAATCCTTTCAAATATGAAAAGTGTATTGCACTGTATACAATTTATTTCCACACTGAAACATTGCTATTGACAAATTTCGCTGTTATCTGCAGATCCAACATATAAAAGAATTCTTTAGATATAAACTTATTCCGATATAATATTCTTAATCGTAGCAAGCATGTGGAGCTAGTACTTTGTCATTCAAATAAATTGATGTGAAGGAAGCATGACTATTACGGAACATGGTTCAGTTGTCCAATAATAATGCAAGAGAAAAGCTTAATCCAGATCATAAGCTTTTACACACTGGACCAGCCACGGTACTACCTGCCGGGAGAAATGATATAGCCGGCCCTGTAACCAGCTGTCTGCATCGCGGGCCCGGGAAGAAGGTCCCACCTGGCGGCGGCGAGCAACCCGCCAGGCCGCGGGGGGGGGGGGGGACACTGACCGGTGGGCTCCGCTAAGCAGCGTAACAAACCAGGGTCACCAACCCAAACCCTAGGGTTAAATATCGCACCCACGTTTTGATGCGCGCTGCGCTCTCTCTGTCTCTCTCTCTCTGCCCCACGCGCCCGCCTGCCCGCCCCCTTCCCGAAGACCTTGGCCACGCCAAAAAGCCGGAGGCCGCCACCCCCACGCCCGCGCGCCCCCACTCCCTGCTCTCTCCAACCCCCGTGCTCTCGCGGCGGCGGCGGAGGCCCCCGCGACACGAGCTAGGGTTTTGGACTCATCCTCTCCGCCCTACCACCTCCTGTGTGTTGACACTTCCGGTTCATTCTCCCTCGGCCTTGTCCGGCCAGCCGTCGCCGGTGGGCATGGATCTGCCGCGCTTGGCCGTGGTGCTGCGCGCAGCGCTCAGCCACGTCCCCGAGGAGCGCAAGGCCGCGGAGGAGAGCCTCAACCAGGTAGGTCGCCGTCCCAGCCGCCCCGACAGAGGCCCCTCTGCTGTTATCTGTTCCTCTCCGAGAATCCAGCCCACACCCATTCCCACTGTTTGATCGCGGGTTCGCGGCGTGGGACCGCTTTCGCTGGGGATGGCTCGGCCTCCGGTGATCCGTGCACGATTCTGCGAGCTCGAGCTGGGATTCTGCGCCGTGCTCGGTTTCCCCAGGGGGTGTTTTGGGTGTCCGCGCCGAGGGGACGTGGTTTGGTTGTTCTGGTTGGAACAGGGTTTGTGTGGGTTTGTGGTGCCGTGCTCGGTACTCGTGCAGGCAGGGCTTACTGTAGTAACTGCGGCGACGGTAATTTTGTGGTGCCGACGTGGGACTGTGCAGGCGCCGGATGAGTTGTTAGTTAGGCTCATTAAGTCCCAGGGGTCGTCTAAACAGTAATTTTAGTTACTGTTTGCCTTGCTCGGCGCCAAAACGGGTTGGTAGCTCGATTAATTGTTGGTGCCGGCAAGGTATCGGATCAGCATATTCAAATGGACTACATGGTCGACCGCAAGCGTGCAAAGGTCCTGCCTTTGTTTTTCAGTCCATGCCACTATTCCTTTCATGCCGTTATTAGCATTTCATAATGTTTGATAATCCTGATTGCAATGGAAGAATTAATAGAAAGTTCTCGTACTTACTAATCTGAACCTCAAGTTAACATTGCCATCACGTATTCACATATTCACATGCGCTGAATTTATGATTTTGTGGTGTGTGTCACGGTGGCTGTGGTGAAGCGCTTTGTAGTCCTTCATTAATGAGAGGTCACGCTGTTGACATTGTGGCTATGTAAGGACGTCAAGCATGGTCCTAACTGTTGAGAGAATCATCACTCTTTGATCTGCATTTTCATGCTATCAACAGTGGTGTCAAGGGACTAGTAGTTACCTGTGATATGTGCCACAACCATTCAAGTGCTCAACAATGTGGATGCTTACTAAGTGTGCAACCAGTTTTTTGTATGGCTTTTGAACGTCACCTTGGGTGTACTGTGACCACCTGCAACTTCTCTTGATACATAGATAAATATAGATTAACTTGTGCTCTGTAGAAGGCTGCTTTGCACTGCTTAAGGTTCTGCAAGAAAATAAGAGACTACATAATGGGTTGATACAAACACCAGAAACAACATACATACATTTAGAAAGTATGTAAAAAGAATATAAACAAACAGAAATAGTAGCTAATAAAGGATAATTGCCATCCCTAAACTAAAGCTGATGCTGTATCAATGCGGCTGTTTTATATGGTTGGGTGCTGGTGCGGAACTAACCATGTTTTGTTATCTTTAATATTGACATTTTCGTAGTTCTTCATGATTTCACTGACTCTTGTATTTTATAAGTACCTATGTTCACACTGCTGCAATTTTTTCAGTTCCAGTACACGCCACAGCACTTGGTGAGATTGTTACAAATCATTGTGGATGGAAGTTGTGATATGGCTGTACGGCAGGTAGCAAGTATTCATTTTAAGAATTTCATTGCAAAGAACTGGTCTCCAAATGATCCTGGTATGTAGAGTTCGTTAGCGGACTTCTAATGTTCTTATTCTTGCTTATAACTTGAATCCATGTATATCTGTTTTTGTTTTCGTAGATGAATCCCGGAAAGTTCTAGATAGTGACAAGGCCATGGTCCGTGAGAATATACTAGGTTTTATTGTTCAAGTACCTCCTTTGTTGAGGTAATCGCAGTTGCATGCATTTCTTTCCTTCATAACAGCTTCAAAAGTGAAAAGGACTTCTGTTTCACTGACTGGGCTTTGCCCTTTTTCAATGCATTCTTTTTTTCTTGCGCATTATTATCGCTTGTTAGCAACTGTATGGCTCTTAGTGCATATTTTCATTTTCATATTTCGAAGTCAATTATAATAATTATCTTAACAAATGTTTATTTATATTTCAAGTCATACGGTAGTGATTCATGCTGAAATAGATACGGAGAATCGCTATGGTAAGTATTATTGGGTTTTAGTCTGCAGTAAAGCTCTCTGTACCAATGACATATACATTTCATTTGATCCCCCATTTCACAAAAATCGTGAGTCATGCCTGTCTGGTGCAGTCTCTATAGGAGGTGCAGTCTCTATAGGAGCTAAGGATTAGTTATTTTTTATAGGAAACCAAGTGTTTTTGAAGTGATACACTATTACAATGCTGGTCTGAAAATCTCTTTTGATGGAGTTGAAACTGCAATTCTGGTGAAGTAATTTTTTTTTGTGATTTAAGAACATATTTGGTTAACATTTGTTGGTTATTTTAGAGCGCAGCTTGGCGAAAGTATCAAAACTATTATACATTCTGATTATCCGGAACAGTGGCCAAGTCTCCTTCATTGGGTTACACAAAACCTTGAATTACAAAATCAAATTTTTGGAGCTTTATATGTGCTAAGGGTTCTTGCTAGGAAATATGAGTAAGTATGCACATGGCCTTCCAATTCTGTTTTCTATTTTGCTTATTTTGTAGACTCAATTCTTATTTCCTATAGTTACAGGGATTTTTCTCCCTCGTCATCCATTTTCTTAGTATTTCTAATGTCAGTGTTTAGTGTGCCATGAATACGATTGTATCACATTATCAGCTTTGTCCTTGTTTGGTTGTTTCATATTTTTATTCTTTTAAAAAATTAGTGCAAAAGTGACTCCCAAGATGCCAAGCCCCAAATGAATTTCTATATCGCTAGTGCTATTTGACGTGCCCTTGGCGTTTTTGGTAAAATCTTGTTTGGGTCATTTTTTGGATATCATGTTTTACCGTGATATTTTTGGTATGACATGCTAGGCATATGAATTTAAGTATCCCCGCAATGTTGCAATATATACTACTCCCTCTGTCCCAAAATAAGTGTCTTTCTAGATTTTCAAACATCTACATTTGATCATTCATCTTATTCAAAAAAATTGTGAAAATATTATTTATTTTATTATGAAATGATTCATTATTAGAAATACTTTAAGATTAACTTGTTTGTTTTTGTATTTTCAAATGTTAATTTTAAAAAGTCAAACACATCACTTATTTTGGGACGGAGGGAGTACTTGTTACTATGTTTTAAGTTAGCTTAATAGTACCAATAGACTAAAATCCTATATTAGTCTACTTTTATTTAGAACTATACTCTGCTGTTTTAGATCACCGGGCTATTGTATCTTGGTAGTATATCTACTAACGCTAAATCACTATTACAGACCAAAACTGTCCTGTTCAACTTGTTCTAGACCTGTCCAAGGCAACCTAGTTTCTCAAATAGATGTAGCTTACCAGACTGGATGCAACTGAGGTCCAGTCTGAGTTTGGTTAATGTAGTTATAAGTCACTGCTTTTTTTTTTGTTCGAGACAACCAAAAGCAAGAAATAACCCAGAAACTAGCTTTATTAAAATTGTTGTTTCGTGCCATTTAAAGGCGAAATCAATGTATCTTGTGTTTTTAGTGATGTATTGCAGGTTGCAAAAATCTCACTGATTTCTCATTTTTATTTTGAAGGTTCAAATCTGAAGATGAGAGGTTGCCTTTGTATCATATTGTAGAGGAGACTTTTCCTCGTCTGCTAAACATTTTTAGCAAACTTGTTCAGATTGTCAATCCCCCAATTGAAGTAGCTGATTTAATCAAGTTGATATGTAAAATATTTTGGTCTTCAATTTATGTATATTCTATACTTCCTTATAAATTATAATCTGCTTTGACTTATGTTCTGTAATACTTTTATGTCAGGTCTAATTGTTTTCCTCTTTTCCTCTTTCTTTGTGCAGTTGGAGATTCCAAAGCAACTATTTGATCCAAATGTCTTTAATGCATGGATGGTTCTATTCATAAACTTGTTAGAAAGGCCAATTCCAGTCGAAGGCCAACCCATAGATCCTGAAACCAGGAAATCTTGGGGCTGGTGGAAAGTTAAGAAATGGACTATTCATATCTTGAATCGCCTGTATACTAGGTTAGTCTTGAATAGGCATGTGTGACGTGGCTAAACTTTTATCGTAGTTTCTCTATGTATTGATCTAATGATTTTCTGTACACAGATTTGGTGACCTGAAGCTTCAGAAACCAGAGAGTAAAGATTTTGCTCAAATGTTTCAGAAGAATTATGCAGGAAAAATATTGGCATGCCACATGCAGCTGCTGAATGCAATTCGTACTGGTGACTACTTGCCAGATAGGGTTATTAATCTTATTCTCCAGTATCTGACAAACAGGTCTGTGTCTGGAAGATAATTATACATGCGATGATTGTAACAGTCTGATATTAGCATAGCATCTCACATCATCTGCATCGTCATACATTTATTTTTACCTTTTTTTTGCGTGAATTTAGATGTAACTTTACCAATGAGTTCAAGCGAGACTTGGCATGAAGTTAATGGTGATTTTAGAGGATGAGAATTCATCAGCGCCCCATTGAGGGAGGTGGACTGTTTCCACTTGAACTGAGAATGATGCTAAGATATAGAAATATTATACTGTAGTAAGGTGTCTTCAGTGACTAAGCTGGTTATCCAAATCTTGAAGACTATGTAAAAAATGTTACTGTACAATCTAATGAAGCATTGTAGTGGCCATGGGAACTCTATCTAACTAGATTTAGGCTGTCACGGTGATGACCTGTCGCTACAGCTGCCATGCCCTCCTTTGCACCATGCATCGCTGTTTAGGCCAAACTTATTGGCCCACAATATCAGCAGCTGTACCATCACTGTACGTTTTGTTCGATTTTAATTTCTTTCACGTCCGTGCTGGTAGTATGCATTGCATGGTAATAATTAACATGGATGGAATTTTGGGTGAAACATATATGTTTTGACATGTATGGTTTTTTATATTGCAGTGTCACAAAGAACAGTATGTATCAGTTGATGCAGCCTCAAATTGACATAATTATTTTTGAGATAATTTTTCCTCTTATGTGTTTCAATGATAACGACCAAAAGCTATGGGATGAAGATCCTCATGAATATGTTCGCAAGGGCTATGGTAAAATGAAACCTTCATTTCCCCTGTATTTCTGTCGTGGAGAACTCATAATAACCATGTGTCTCTTGTTTGTGTCTCAATTCAGTAGCTTTATCTGATTACTGACAACAGTTTTCTATGTTTGCAGATATTATTGAGGATCTGTACAGTCCCCGAACAGCCGCAATGGACTTTGTGAGTGAATTGGTTCGAAAGCGAGGGAAAGGCAACCTCCAAAAGTTTATTCATTTCATTGTTGATATATTTAGGAGGTAAATTTGGCCTGTCAATTTTGTATCTGTTATCTGCATGGACCTTTCCAATTGAAAAGACATATTTAACAGGTATGAATCATCTGCCGACTATAAACCATATCGCGAAAAAGATGGTGCTCTTCTCGCTATTGGAGCATTGTGTGATAAATTGAAGCAAACAGACCCATATAAATCCGAGCTAGAGCGGATGCTGGTCCAACATGTCTTTCCTGAGTTCAGTAGTCCTGTTGGACATTTGCGTGCAAAGGTGGAGTCTTCTTGACATTTGTTTTGCTTGCTTATTTGTTTGTTGTAAGAAAGTGCTGCAACACTTTTAATCATATTCGTGAAAATTGTAATAAAATGGTAGTTGTTAAATGCTGCATAATGATATAATACAGATTAAAGTTCGCTTACAGTGGAGTATACTAAAACTCCAAGTTTTGCATAAATGGACCCAACATATACTGCTTTTTAGTAGCACCTAGCTAAAGTCATATTTTTCTTTGATACACATTCTAATTAGATGACGTAGTGACGATGAAGTGTCACATTAGTAGTATTAAGGCTTTAGTTCGTGACTGGCTGAATTTGGTCTGGTAGTGAGAACTTTTTAGTTTTGGCTTAGTTCTGTCTTTGTGAGTTTGTACAGTTTTGTTCTGGCTCTTCTTTTTTTTTAAATAAAATTTCCAACAGTAGGGGCTTCATTTAATGTAATTATAATTACAACAGAAAACATTAGTATTACTGCCGATTAGATGTGATGCCGCTGGTATCGTTATTACTAATTGATTGATTATATTAATAGAATTAACCACCTTACTAGTATACACTTTATTCAAGAAAGTGTTTGATGCTTTTATAGTATACAGGCTCAGCCTTCAAATTGTTTTGGCACTCAAATTAATTATGCCTTTACAATATTTGATTTGATCTATCAATCTTACAGGCTGCGTGGGTTGCTGGTCAGTATGCCCATATCAATTTCTCAGACCCAAACAATTTCCGTAGAGCAATGCACTGTATTGTCTCTGGAATGCGTGATCCGGATCTTCCTGTGCGGGTTGATTCAGTCTTTGCACTTCGGTCTTTTGTTGAAGCATGCAACGGTATGCTTTACTGACCCAGCAATTTTAATTATTCCTAAATTGTGGACTTCAGTGGAAAAATTGAATATGATTTCTCCCTGCAGATCTCAATGAGATTCGCCCTATACTTCCTCAACTGCTTGATGGTATGAGTATAGTAGCCTTCATCTTGTAAATTGATGCTCAGCTAATCTTCTGGTTTACAATGTAATCTGCAGAATTTTTTAAACTGATGAATGAGGTTGAGAATGAGGACCTTGTTTTCACCCTTGAAACCATTGTTGACAAATTTGGTGAGGAGATGGCACCTTATGCACTAGGGTTGTGCCAGAATTTGGTATGTTCTTCCTTCTATAATTTCTTAAGCTTTTTCTTAATTTTATTTCACTGTTATACTTTAAAATCTCTTTTAAAAATGTTTTCCTCCATCGAAAATGTGGCACTTGTTGTTTTGATAGGCCGCTGCCTTCTGGAGATGTATGGCCAGTTCAGAAGCTGAAGATGAGGCTGATGACTCTGGTGCTTTGGCAGCTGTTGGTTGCTTACGAGCAATCAGCACAATCCTGGAGTCCATTAGCAGCCTCCCACATCTTTTTGGTCAAATTGAGTTCACGTTATTGCCTATCATGCGCAGGATGTTGACATCTGATGGTCAAGGTACTATACTATTCAAGGATAATTGATGATTTTTTCTATAGTTCAGACTGTATAACTCTAGGAAATCCTGAAGCTAATTTTTTTATGGTTTATAATGTAACCTGCTGAATTTCTTTGGCAGATGTTTATGAAGAAGTTCTTGAAATTGTCTCCTACATGACATTTTTCTCCCCGACGATTTCACTTGACATGTGGAGCTTGTGGCCATTGATGATGGAGGCTCTTAATGATTGGGCCATTGATTTCTTTGAGAGTATGTGTTACAAGACTAGTATTTTTGTTTGATCTGCTCAAAAGAAGTTACTTTTTATAAAACTTCACTGGCTCATGTTTTTGCTTTGTTGATATGTCAATTATCAATTTATCATTATGTGATGTTCTTCTTATGCTGGTCGTTTCCCCCCAATTTTTCTGGGCTTTTCATATGCTTTAGTTGTTAGCACATCAGGATACATGCATTGGTTTATCTTCCGTACTGCAAACAACTATTATTTTGTTAATTTAGTGACAGACCATAATTTTTTTTCATTGGAAATTTGCACATTTCCCCTTTGATATTCAGTAATGTTACAAAATAATCATGTGAACTATTTTGGGGATAGAGATTGCTTCTGTTCGAACATAGAAACCAGTGGGTGTAGCCTATTATATACTATGCATTGGGACAATTCTGAGTGAAGCTGAGCAGTCCAGTGCTATACCTCCAAAACAGTTGTTAATGTTTCCAATGTCTAAATATATGTTGTATTTAAAGTTGTCTGTGGTTCCTGGAAAGTTTTCATATTGCAGGCTTACTGCATGAATAAACAGTTTGGTTTTCATCTATTGACTGCAAATTCTACCTTAAAATCTATGCCTTTGTTTTATGTATGTAGTTGACTATCTGCCTTTTGACCTTAATTCTTCTGTACCGTTTCCTCAGATATTCTTGTTCCATTGGACAACTACATTTCCCGGGGAACTGATCATTTCTTGGCATGCAAAAATCCTGATTACCAGCAAAGTCTGTGGAACACACTATCATCTGTGAGTGGTTTACATTGTTGCTCTCTCACCTTTGTTATGCTTTTGGTGTTTTGCATGGTGTTAGCTTTTACTGATGAATGCCAATACTTGTAGATTATGAGGGATGGAAACATGGAAGATTCTGACATTGAGCCTGCTCCCAAGCTCATCGAAGTGGTTTTTCAGAATTGTAAAGGCAGTGTGGATCAATGGGTCGAACCTTACCTCATGCTTACTATCGAGCGATTGCAGAGAACACAGAAGCCCTATTTGAAATGCCTTCTTGTACAAGTGGTAAAGAATACAAGCACACCCTATTTCATTTTTATTCTCACTAACCCTCTGTTTGGTTCCTTTGAGCACAAAAAGGGTGTTTGAAAGGTCCTACTTTTATAAGTTGTAAGATGCAATATGGACGAGAGTAATATGAATCTTACTATTCTCAATTTTTTAGGTTGGGGCAAAATATGAATTCAAAGGGGCAAGAGTAATTTCAATGCAAATTAGCTATAGAAAAAAGAAGAATCAAAATTACATTTTTAGCAATCATTTGATTCATGGACTCACCATCGATTGACAGTGACCTTATGTGCTATGTTCTGTGCTTATATCTAATAATCATCATGTGGCACCTGCAGATTGCTAATGCACTCTACTACAATCCTTTGCTGACTCTTGAAACTCTAAATAAGCTTGGGGTTGCAGCAGAGATTTTTAGCCATTGGTTTGCTATGCTTCAAGAAGTAAAAAAGAGTGGTGCGCGCGCCAATTTCAAGCGGTATGCATGTCTATATTTGAAGGCTTTATTTTTGCCCTAATCATCTTATGCATAAAGAGAGATTTATGAGTTGCTTTACGTGCAGAGAGCATGACAAGAAAGTTTGCTGCTTGGGCTTGACCTCACTTATTGGGCTTCCGGCAGATAAGATTCCAGCAGATGCTTTAGATAGGATTTTCAAAGCAACACTTGAGCTGCTTGTTGCTTACAAAGATCAAGTTGCAGGTGGAGTTTCAGTAGTTATTGCATTTCATTTATTTTGGTGCTTTTCTTTTTCAAAAAACATCGCTGTTGAACAACCTCATGTGGTCCCGCATCTGACCCATAGTGCACACATTAAAAACAAATGTTTGATTGGAACTCCTTGTACTTCATTCGTTAATCTTGAGTATTGTATGTTTGATTCTGAGTTCTGTTACATTATTTTACATTATTTCTTTTTCTTTCCCATTTAAATGTGGTCTACAATGTTTGCACTTTCTGTGCTGTCTTTTTGATAGCACTTCTTTTTCTTCACTGGTGGAAATACAGAATCTAAGAAGCAAAATGAGGAGGCTGGTGATGATATGGATGGCTTTGATGCTGATGAAGAAGATGATGAGGAAGTTGACTCTGATAAGGAGATGGGACTTGATGATGAAGATGGCGATGAAGCAAGTAGTCTCCACAAATTGGCAGCTGAGGTTTCCTTTTTTCTCTTTCTCTTTCTTTTTCATTCTTGGACTGCTGAATGCCAGTATACCATGCTTTACTTTGTTTCTCGGAGATATTCAACCCATCGCATGTCTTTTTGACACTCCTTTTTTGCAGGCTAGAGGCTTCCAGCCAGCTGATGAGTATGATGACTCAGATGATGACTTCAGTGATGATGAGGAGCTAACATCGCCTATTGATGAGGTGGATCCATTCATTTTCTTTGTTGAAACTGTCCAAGGTAAACCTTAGTCTTTATTAAGTATCTGTTCTCAGACGAAAACATCTGTTCAGGTGCCTCATGAGTTGCCTGTCGATTGCCACAGGTCTGCAAGCATTAGATCCTGCTAGGTTTCAGAATCTAATGCAGACTTTGGATTTCCGCTATCAAGCTCTTGCTAGTGGCATAGCTCAGCATGCAGAGGAAAGAAAAGTTGAAATTGAAAAAGAAAAAACAGAGAAGGCAAATGCACAGTGACAAATCTTGGATATGAGTTTCGCAGCCTTAGCCAACCTTTTAAGGTTGGAGAATTTTGGGCTTGCAAATTTGTATTCTTGTGAGAAGCCGAAGATAGAGCCTCTTGGATAATCTGTCACCGATAGTCATGTATGTACTTAGTGGCTCGTGGTTTGGGTCTTGTTTGTGCAAGCGTGGCTCCACAAAGCTTGTCATGCTATGGGGGGGTCAGTTTTTCGTGCTGTAGGGCCACTATTTTTTTGGGGGCTTGCAGGAGCATTTGTTGGAGAATGTTGTGTGGCGCATTCTCCAGGGCAGCAGAGCTTTAGGAACTGTTCGGTGTAGATTGTATATGGCTTCGGTTTTTTAGGCATTTACTACGTGGCTCCGAGAAGGGGGGGGGGGGGGGGGGGGCTGCGATATAGGATTGTTTTTTTTTGTTTCTTTTTTTTTTCTAGCAAGAGGTGATGTCTTCATTCCTTTATTTGAATGGGTAGACCAAAAATGGTTTGTGCCTTGAAATATGGTTACAAATGGGTGTTCAAACATATCTGGTTTGATATGTCTGTCTTGCTTCCGCATGCATGGAAATATCTGAATGTCTTGGGAGTAATTAAACTTGGTTGCTTTTGGAGTAATTTTGTTGTATGCGTTGTATCTCTAACAGGAGTAACGAATCTACTCCAGGTTAAACGTCATTCTAGTTCAGTCTGGCCTTCAAGTAAATAGATTGATGATCCATAGTATTCACTGTACCATGCATTTTTTTTCTCTAAAATTTAAAAGTTTAGACCATGCACATACGGATCCTGTGGCATACATGTCCACCCATCTATGGATGTATGCCCAAGTTTAAAAGTACTCTCCTTTTTTTAATTAATGTCGTCATTGATTTTTAAATTTAATTTTGATCATTTGTTTTATTCAAAAAATTTGCTCGAATGTATAAAATTTTAAGTTGTGATTTAAATAAGTTTAATAATAAATCAAATTATATTAAAATATATAAAATTTATCAAGTTTTTTTAAATAAAACGAATAGTTAAAAGTTAACATGAGTATACTTCAAGTTAAACGACGATATAATTAAAGAATAGAGAGAGTATATTTCAAATTAAACGACGACATAATTAAAGAATGGACGGAGTATACTAAGTTAAACGTCCTTGTTTAAATAGAAGATCCATATATATATGTATGCGGATCATTGTACCAAATATATACGCTCATCACTGTACCATACGGATCAGTGTCAAGTTTAAACGAGACTCCATGTTTAACGAATCTACTCCAAGTTAAAATAGATGATCAATATATGTATGGGCTGTGGATACAGCAAACCTACAAAGTGGACCCGGGAACCTGTATGCCTACTTTCACTGGAACCGAAGCTAAAGGAAAAACTAGTTTGATGAAACTGCTTGCACCTGCAGGGATCCTTTTGGATTTCTGTGGAAAGAATACTTCCCCTTGACGAGGAAAGATGGTCATCAATCTTCAACTCTCTAAGTACTACCTTCGTTTCAAAATATGCATTTTTATAAAAGTTTATTTAATAATGAATAAAAGCATATAATTTTTATATAATAAAATATTATTAACTATATATTATTAGTGATGAAAATTATAAAAATTTGATTTTTACTAAACTTAAAAATAAAAAATATTTATATTTTGAAGCGGAGGAAGTACTGCTCGCTACCATAGATCAATGGAGTGCCGCCATTTGAATAGGAAGATGCCGTTTCCTTAGAGGTAGCACAATTAGATTAAAACTCTAAACCACACCGATGTTTATATCTTAATTAGATCGTGGGCCTGGACAGATTAATAATTGCTTGATTTAGAGATAGTTGACCGGAAAGTACTAGCTTAGGTGTATCTTGGACTCGTCGGAGGACTTTGCCTACTAGGATGGACCAATGGGCCATGCATGTAAGCGTAAGCGTAATCGTGACAAGGGGGAGGCGGCGGGCACGTACACTGGCATATGGCATGGCGGCGTTGAAGCGGTCGTCTTTGCCGACGTCGTCGCCGTCGTCGCTCAAAGCCGCCGGGCCGGAGAGTCAAGCGTCGTCGAGTAGTGAACGCGGCGGCATCATCATCGTGTGTCGTGTACCTTAATATAATCTGACAATGGGTTGCAT
Organism: Zoysia matrella; assembly: GCA_001602295.1. NCBI lineage: Eukaryota > Viridiplantae > Streptophyta > Magnoliopsida > Poales > Poaceae > Zoysia > Zoysia matrella. The sequence continues at coordinate 109,471 of BCLG01000531.1, forward strand.
ACACGTATGTCCTGCACAACTAAAGCTCTGTTTAAATAAGAATCCGAATTATAGATTTTTGAATTTTAAGATTCTAAGATATCTATCGTTTCGTTTGGATTATGAGATTTTAGTTAAATTTTGAGTTTTATAATTCTAAATTTAAAAATTTAAAATCTCAATTATTTGGATTATGTGATTTTATTATTTTAGATATATTAGTTTGCATTATGATATAATTTTTTAAATAATATTTAAGTTTAGAGATTCTATAGGATTTATAATTTTTAAAAACTTATCTGTTTAGAAAACTATCGGATTTTTTTTATCCGAATTCATAGAATCCAACCGGATTCACACGGGACCTAATTAACAAGCAGATTTAGTAGAAATAGTTGCCCGGAAAAATCGTCTTTGTAGTAGTACAGTAGCATCAGTGGAGGAGCTCGGAGCTTGAAATGCGGTCCGTTGTCTCCTGGGTCCATCTGTTCATCGCTGTTGCTCAATCCGATCCAAAATAATCCAAGTCACTTCGTGTATTGGTAATGATTGCTACTCACATATAGGGGGTGTTTGGGGGTAGGAAACGGTGAGTGAGTTTGAGAATGGAAAATAGATGAATGGTTGAAATTTAGTAGTAGGTATGAGTATAAGGTTTAGATTTATTTGAGTTTGACTATCAAAGTTTTACAGAGACACGTTACTGAAAAAATAGTACACTTTTTAACAAGAGTATATTCATCAACGTTGTCAACAATGTTCTTAGTCGTAGTCAAACTAAGAAATTTCGTTTGAGCAACGGTCCCTAGTAATCTTATACTACTAGTTCAATTGAAATACTCCTAGTTTACGTACATTTGAGACCAGCTGATGAGTACTCCCTCTGCTCTAATAAAAGTTTATTTTAAAATTTTATTGACTATAACTTTGACTAATAATTTTTATATATTTAGTTAAATTTAAAAACCTAATATTTGTATTTTTAAATTTATCAAAAGAAATATTTTCATAATATATACTCACTTCATTCTTAAATTTATGTCGTCGTTGATTTCAAACATCAACTTTGCTAGTTGTCTTATTCAAAAAGTATGTTCAAATATGTAAAATTTGAATTAATAATTCAAATAACTCTAATGATGAATCAAATTATAATAAAATATATGATATTTATTGAAAAATTTTGAATAAAACAGATGGACAAAATTGTTTGAAGTCAACAATGACATCAATTTAAAAATAAAGAGAGTAAAATTTATATCAATAAAATTAATTAAATGTATTAAAATCATTGATCAAAGTTATAGTTAATAAACTTAAAAATAAACTTTTATTACGACGGAGACAGCAGTAGTCATGGATAGATCCTCGGTTGATGCCACCGTAGCAAAAAATTTTGCTAGGTCATCATCAACCTCCCGTCACCCTTTCTAGCAGTAGTACTTCCGTGACTCCGTCCGTTAGTCCGTCCGTCTTCCCGCTTCGCCCCCGTACGGCTGTACGGGCCCCACCCGCATCCATGCCGCATTCCCACCAAACCTCTGCTCCGACCCGGACCTTTCCGTAGTCAAAGCTTCATCCTCCTTCAGCTTCTCTACTCCTCGCTTCAAGAAAGGCACGCGCGCTTGTGCGGGCGTTTGCTGGTGGTTCTTCAAGAAAGGCGTGCCCTTGTGCGGCTGTTGGCTTCTTCTTCGCCATCCGTATAGAGTAGAGGCGGAGCCGTAGAGGTGGTGGTTGTTTGGAGGAGGAAGACGACGAGACGAGTGCGCGGCGCTCCCGTGATGGAGGTCGCGGAGGAGGTGGTTCGTGCCCTGGGCGCCGGCTTCGACCTCACGTCGGACTTCCGGCTGCGGTTCGCCAAGGCGGCGGCCCGGAGGCTGGTGGTCGACCTCGACGAGGACGCCCGCAGGGACGTGCCGCTCCCCGGCGCCGGCGGGGCCACGCTGCGCGGGGTACCGCGCGACGTCGTCGTCGACAAGGGCGACCGCATCCGGTTCCGCTCCGGCGTCCTCGAGTTCAACCAGGTACCTTGCTCTGCTCTTTTTCTGCTTGGCTGCTTTGCTCTGCTCTGGCCGCCCTGCTTGGCCACTTGTCGGAGTCGTGCGGAATTCACTTTCCAGCAATCAGCTCGGTCTCTGCCGGATTGGGATTTCGGGCTCAGCGTCTTAGTTGCTTGTTCTTCGTTGTTGCTCCTCTCCTCTGGCAACAATTAGTTCTGCGCGAATAGTTCAACCACTTGCATCATTCGTGTGATTAGTAGGAGTCCTGTTTGGGCTTCAGAGCTGCCGTGAAACAATCTGCAGGATTATGCACCATGTTAGTAATATTCTCGGATCAAATTATTGTTTTACTAACTTATCTTAGCACAGAAGAATAGTTGGCACTACTTCAGTTGCTCACTGAAGTTTGGCAAGATATCAAATGTTATGTAACCTGTCATAGAAGCTTTTCATGGTGGTTTAAGACCAAACTAGTTATGCGTATATTTCCTATGCACGACCACTACATTTCTTGCTTTTGAAGGTGAAAAGCAACTTTATTTGATGGCTTGAGTCAAGTACAATTCACAGGTAGACTAAGATCATCTCGTATCTCGTTCTAGGTTATCATATCCTATTTCTCAGAATTCTAACTCCTGCTTATATTTGGTTCTGCTTTTACTTTTACTACCTGATAAAAGCAACTGGAAGTTTAAGGCACTAAGTAGGAAATTTGTTTGTTTGTCCAAAGTAGTTTTCCTTATTTGCTTAAACCTGTATATTCGTAAGATTAATTACTTTGGCTATCATTTTGTTTTCTATAAAAAATATGAGCAGTTTACTCCATTTCTTTGTACTCCCTCCCTTCTTAAATTGATGTCGCCGTTGACTTTTAATTTCAACTTTGACCTTTCGTCTTATTCAAAAAAATTTGATAAAAATATATATTTTGTTACAATTTGATTAATCATTAGAGTTATTTGAATCACAACTTAAATTTTTACATATTTGAACTAATTTTTTGAATAAGACAAAAGGTCAAAGTTGAAATTAAAAGTCAACGGCGACATCAATTTAAGAACGGAGGGAGTACACATGCTTTGATAATAAATGCCATGTGCCATTATTTCTATTTCATTATGACTACAGCTATTCATTATACTAGTACACTATATGCTGATTACATTTTGATTTTCTGGATCAGATGTCAGAATTACTCAATCAGAGATCTTCAATCCAAGGGAAAATCCCTTCAGGCTATTTTAATGCTCTTTTTGATTTAACTGGAGCTTGGCTGACTGATGCCAAAGAAACTAAGCATCTGACATTTGATGGGTACTTCATTTCTCTGTACAACTTGCGCCTAAAAGCTTCTCCCTTAGTTCTCCGAGATGAAGTAAAAAAGGCTGTTCCATCCAAGTGGGATCCTGTTACATTATCCTCGTAAGACACATTCAGCTCTTCACTAATAGATCATTAGACCTTAACTGCTACGTTTCAATGATATACTTTCCTAATGTCAGTTTTATTTAAACTGTTCAGAAAGGCATAAAAACCAGCTTGATCTTGTGAATGCCAGGTTTATTAAAACTTATGGGACACATATAATTGTTGAAATGGCAATCGGAGGTCAAGATGTCGTATGTGTTAAACAAAGTCATTCTTCAACTGTTTCAACTGCTGATCTGAAGCTGCATCTGGAGGATCTTGGGGATTTCTTATTTTCTGATGGGAAGAACCACTCCCCAATACATCGTAAGACAAAGGATGGCAAGGGAAAGGTATTGATGCTTCCATCTTAATTCTGTTTCTCACTTATATTGGAATAAAAGTTAACTAATCCGATTCATTTGAATGCAGGTGCCTGATGCTTTTGTCAGAATACTGCAGCAGCCCAATAACTTGCATCTTTCTACCTACTCTGAAACATCAACCAAGGATGTAAGTTTATTTCATAGCTCCGTACCAATTTGTTGTCTCATGAAATCCAAATATCAGTCACATAACTGCTTATGCAAACAGGGCCTGACAGTTACTTGCTCAAAGAGGGGAGGAAATGTATACATTCCTAACCACTCCAAATGGCTACAAACGGTTCCGAAGAATCCTGATGCTATTATGTTTAAATTTGTCCCTATCACCTCTCTTCTTACTGGCATTCCTGGTAGCGGTTACCTGAGCCACGCCATCAATTTATATCTTCGCTGTAAGTCCTAGGAACAAATTACTTCCTCCGTTCCAAAATATAAGCATTTCTAAGTTTAGTTAAAGTCAAACTTTTATCACTTTGACTATTAATAATAAAGAATTAATAATATTTTATTATATAAAAAATATATTTTTTAGATTCATCATGAAATAAGTTTTCATAAAAATTATATTTTTATATTAAAAATTATGTAATTTTCTAGCTATATTTAATTCAAAGTGCTAAAAGTTTGACTTTGACTAAACCAAGGAATGCTTATATTTTGGAACGGAGAGTATTATTTTTTCTTGTAACTAGATTAAAAACGATTCAAATGAGTTAACTTATTCTACTCCTTTTCCCAGATAAACCTGATCCTTATGACTTGCAATATTTCTTGGAGTTTCAAGTGCCTCTTCAATGGGCACCTATGTTCAATGAGCTTGTCCTTGGGCCTCAAAAGAAAAAACGTTCATGTCCTTCTATGCAGTTCAGATTTCTTGGCCCCAAACTCCATGTTAGCACTTCTCAGGTACAGGAATGTTAATTTGCATTTTTTTTAAAGATTTTTGAAGCCGTCAATCGATTGCGCGCGTTTTTAATTTACAAATGTTTATTCCTCTTTTTTCTCTGTTTCAAGGTATCTAGTTCTCAGAAACCTGTGGTCGGCCTACGGCTATATCTGGAGGGCAGGAAGTGCAACCGGTTGGCCATCCATGTGCAGCACCTCTCTAGCATCCCAAGAATGATCGGCGAGTCCATGGCGTCTTCAATCTCAGAATGGCGGGAGTCGGAGGAAACCGACCCAGGTTACATCGAGGCCGTCCAGTGGAAGAGCTACTCCTGCGTCTGCACCTCCGTCGTCGAGTACAACCCGGATTGGCATAAGCGAGCTCCCGGCGGTGTCTTCATCGTCACCGGCTCCCAGCTCGTCGCCAAGGGGGCCTGGCCGAAGAAGGTCCTCCACCTGCGCCTCATTTACACCCACGTCCCCAACTGCACCGTCCAGCGCACCGAGTGGGCAGGCGCCCCGGCGTCGTCGCAGAAGGGCAGCTTCCTGACGGCGATAAGCACGACCCTGAGCTCCACCTTCACGCAGCAGCGCGACGCCGGCCAGGGCCAGCACGCCCCGAGGCACGAGCCGGCGCTGCTCAACTCCGGCGTGTACCCCGACGGCCCTCCCGTCCCGCTCCGGTCGAGGAAGCTCCTGAAGTTCGTGGACGTCGCGGAGGTGGTCAAGGGCCCGCACGAAGTGCCTGGGCACTGGCTGGTCGTCGCGGCGAAGCTCGTCAAGGAGGGAGGGAAGATCGGGCTGCAGGCGAAGTTCGCCCTGCTCAACTACGACGGGCAGCCGCAGGGTGATGGACATTTCGTAGCATGATCGCTGTAAATACGACAGGTTTTGCGAGTCTTTGTAGAGTTCAGGATTTTGAAAGTAGCGTTAGGATAAAGGTTTTTTTTATTGGTTCTGTTTTTGGCCGATAGAAAATTGGACAGAGGGAGACCATAATCCTTTGAAACATGAGAATTTATACCCTTTTTATGTTTATATTATGAAATTGAACTAATTTTTGTGAAATTTTTATATTCCAAAGGCAGTTTGATTGTGTATTATTTCGAAACGTCATTTTAGAGGTACAAGATTTTCAATGTAGACTCATACAAAATTCCATGAAGCAAATTTCCTCCAGAAGGCAAATTTATGGGAAAAAATTGGTTGTCCATCACTTTTCTCCAAAAAGCTTATTTGGATTTTGACATCACCATTTTATTCACACCAAATTCCTCAACTATGTGACAAAGTAGCATGTGCGCTTTTTTTTTTCTCTTTTTTTACTTCAAAATCTCACTCGCTTTATAAAAAAATTTACATTTGATTCCGTAACATTATAAGTGATTTCTATATATACGATTAACTTTGATAATATGGGATTTGTACCTTTTAATTTCATCATAAACGTATTCTTATATTATTAAAACTAATTTAATTTATTTAATTTTTTTATCAAAGATGTACGGAGATGTAGAATTATTCTACTAGGATTGAAGTAGCAGTGGATCGTCTTAAAAAAAGCCACGAAACTTTTACCAAACGTCGAAGACGTCGTGTGGACTCTCCGTGCGAATAAAGAAGATCACACTCTCCGTGCGAATAAAAAAAATTAATTTAATACATGTTATTATAATTTTATAAAATTTAAAATATACTTATTTAAACTTACATGTTATTTTATTTACAAAACTTCATTTGTTATTAACATATTAATAACATATTTTAAAATTTATAAAATTATAATAACATGTATCAAATTAATCTTTTTTATTCGACGCGCCCGACGTTACACTGTCCGACTAATAAAATATTTAAAATGAACTGAAAAAATATGAATTAACTGAAAATATTAATAAGTCAAATAATAACAATTTAAATCGATAAACACATGTTTAATGAGTTAATCCTCTCCGTTTTAACGCGGCGCCTCCATTTTATCCCTTCCGAGCCTATTCCCACCCGGTCCCCGCCCACCGTCCATTCCATCCGCTCCGACCACCACTTCCCCGCCGTCGCGGGCATGGCCGCCGCCGCCGCCAACGCCAACGCTGCCTGCTCCTCTACCCGTCGCGCTTTGGGCGCGGCCGCTCTCGACCACTCCCACGCCCGTACCTGCGTCGCCCCACACTTCTCCCCGCCGCCGCCCGGAGCGCTGCTCTGGCGGCGGCCGCGGCGGGTGGCGCCCGTCACATTCTGCTCCGGGCCGTCTCTGCCGCGCCTCGGCCGCGTAGGCTGGCCGCGCCGCGAGGGGAACGCGTGGCTGCTCTCCTTCCGCACTGATACTGCGGCGCCGGCCACCGCGGCAGGGGACCCCTCTCAGGCGCTCTCAGCGCTGCTCCCGCTCGTCGTCGCTGCCACCGCCGTCGCAGCGCTCGGAAATCCCGCCACCTTCTCCTGGTACGCCACCTGGATGCTTCGAGAAGGTTCTTCGATTGGAGACTAACACGTGGTGACTTATTATTATTAATTTATGATCATCTGTTAGGGTCTCGAAGGCTTACTACGCGCCTGCGCTGGGGGGCATCATGCTGTCAATTGGCATCAAGCTTTCTATCGATGACTTCGCCCTCGCGTTCAAGAGGTTCTTTTTTAAACATTGTGCAGGGGAAAAAAAATATCTTGGCATCCGCTGCTCGATGATGAAATATTTGTTTGTTTGTGCCTTTCAACGTCCAGGCCTGTCCCACTGTCGATTGGGTACGCTGTCCAGTACGTTCTCAAGCCTCTGTTGGGCGTGCTAATCGCAAGGGCATTCAGGGTGCCATCACCGTTCTTTGCAGGTTTCATTCTCACGTGCTGTGTCTCGGGCGCTCAGTTGTCAAGCTATGCAAGCTTCTTGAGCAAAGGGGATGTGGCGTTGAGCATTTTACTGACTAGCTGCTCAACAATATCTTCTGTGGTTGTCACACCTGTCCTCACTGGATTGTTGATTGGTTCGGTTGTTCCAGTTGATGGAATTGCGATGGCGAAATCTATTTTGCAGGTAGTGAAATAATTGGTGATCAAGTAAAGCATGTTGTGCTACATATTATTCATGTGCCCTGTGTTTGACTAATCATGCAACGTTTCAATTTTCCGGTTTACAGGTAGTTCTTGTTCCTGTAACACTAGGACTTTTCTTAAATACATATGCAAAGGGAATGGTGAACGTGATAGAGCCAGTAATGCCATTTGTTGCGATGGTGTGCACATCGCTATGCATTGGCAGCCCTCTTGCTATCAATAGGAGCAAGATCCTCTCTTCAGAAGGATTGTTTTTACTTCTCCCAATAGTGGCTTTCCATATAGTTTCATTCATCGTGGGTTACTGGATTTCCAAGTTGCCACAATGGAGGTAATTCTTAAATATGGATACCCTTTTTTCCATTAAAAAAAACCTTTCACTTTCACTTATTCCTGAGTGCATTGACGCCCATTTGCTAATTTGTTTGGATGATCTGCAGGCAAGAAGAGCATGTTTGCAGGACAATTTCAGTATGTGCAGGAATGCAAAGCTCCACCCTTGCTGGACTTCTCGCTACACAATTTCTCGGAATCAGTCAAGCAGTTCCTGCAGCATGCTCTGTTGTCATCATGGCCATATTTGGTTTGACTCTTGCATCATACTGGGGAAGTGGATTACGAATAAGAGATGTAGTCACAGGGTTCTTTCTACAAGCTTCTGCACGTTTGAGTTTATGATAAAGCTGGAGAATGCTATGTTGTGATTCTTTCATGAACCCTTGTGACGCCACACCGAAAGATGATTCACTACATGAGGCTGGAGCTGTGTGGAAGGCACCCTGCAGGGCGATTCTGCATGAGGTTTGCGGTGGCTACAAAAGAATGGAGTAATACAAATTGCAGGCATAAGCATCAACTAGAACCATACTACAAGAATCACTTGCACGCGCATATGCAGCCATATACTGATATCATACTATAGACTAGATTCTCGTAATCATCTCTCATCCTCTCTTTGTAATACTAGTTACCACTAGGTACAGATCAAGAATTCTTGTATATATGTATGTGCAATATCATTGCCTCTGGCGCCAGCGGGCATAGGTGACTTGTGGCCGGACATACACTAGAGTTCGATTTGCAATTTCCTTGTAGAATAAGAATTTCTGGAAATTCAGCTTGTGCCGTTACTGAAAAATATACATCTTTGATACCCGTACAGCAAACAATAAGCAGTAATACAATTGAACCATGAAACCTACATTGATCTGTATGTAGGCTCCATGGATGGAGATAGCACTGTTGTTTGTTTAGCGATCTCTTGACAGATCCATTTCATTGTCGTTTAGCAGGACTGATCCATCCATTTCTTTAGTTTGCCGTTGAATCTACTAGCAACCTTGCGTGGGCCCTGAAAGCGACGGGCAAAAGCCGAAAGGGCAGGCTAGATATTTGAGGCTTTTAACCAATTCTCAGTTTCCATGACAAGTAGACCTGTGCTTGGTGTGGATGCGAATTAAATTATTCCAACTGAACCTTAATGGATCAAATTTTTTTAGATAAGGGAAATAAAACTTTTTTCTGACCTCTGCTTAGAGCATACAAAATAGTTTTTTTTTTATTACAAACCTTTAACATATACTTTCTCCGTTCTTTAATTGATATTTTCATTGACTTTTAAATTTAACTTTGACCATTCGTCTTATTTAATTTTTTTTTGATAAGTTTCATATATTTTGATATAATTTGATTTATCATTAGAGTTATTTGAATGACAACTTACAATTTTACACATTTCGAACAAATTTTTTAAATAAAATGAATGGTTAAAGTTGATTATAAAAATCAATGGCGACATCATTTTTAAAAAAGAAAAGAGTAAGAAGTAAAAAAAAAAAACTATATAGAAAACAGGGTACAACACTATGGAGGTGCAAGTCTATGATTGAATCTCTATCCATAAGCTGCAAATAGTTACACGACTGCTATTTTTGTTGTGAGTTTTCTCTTTTTCTCCTTAGGCTGTATCATCGCTTAGGCCCTGTTTGTTTAAGATTATAATCTATTAGATTATATAGTATAGAGATTATAATCTATAAAGGTAAACAAACAGGACAGCTTATTTATCAGATTATTTTAATTTCAAGCTTGGATTATTATAATTCAATAAGATGGTTATTAGGTCTTCAAAAGACCCACTACCCTTATCAAGTTAGAAAATTAAGCTAGGTTGTCAAACAAACAAACACAAATTATAATCTAGATTATAAAATATTAAGATTATAATCTATATTAGATAATCTAATAAGAAAATAAACAAGGCCTTAGTATCATAACCAATAAGTGCTCTGAGCTAGCCCATCACGGACCTATTGGCGCGCACGACGTCCGGAGCTAGATCATCGTGGCCTCATGGGCTCTCTGGTGGGGCCTGGAAAGTTGGTTGCCACTCACAAGCTGCTACGTATGTCTCGTTGTCAACAACTGTAAGCTGCCGGCCCGCTCCCCAGCACGAAGCCAGACTAAGGCTATAATTGAGCTGTGAGCTGTAAAAAAATAGTTATGATCTGTAAATTGTAAAAAATCAGCTGTAAAATATAAGCGGTGAGAAAGCTAAAAATTATTTAATCTAAAATAGCTGTGAGATTGTGAAATTGTTACATAATGCATGTATATATATATAGAATAATTATAACTATATAATTATAATCATGTAATATAACTTATAATTATAGTTATATTACATAATTATAATTATATATTACATAACTACAATTATAGTAATATATAATTATAATTATATTATATAATTACAGTTATATAATATAATTATATGTAACTATAGTTATGTAAAATATATAATTGTAATAAAAGTATAATTATAATTATATAATACTATAATTATAATGAAAAAATAATTATATGTAATTATGCAATATAAAATTGTATATAATTATAATTTTGTACTATATATATCAATATAATTACATTACATAATTGTAATTATATATTATATAACTGCAACTATAATAATATATAATTATAATTACAATTGTAATGTAATTAGAATTATACAATATAATTATATTTATATTATAATTAGATGATACATAATTACAATTATATATAATTCGATGTTACATAATTGCAATTATATATATTACTTAATTATAATATAATTATAGTTATATAATTATAATTATGTATTATATATAATTATAACTGTAATATAATTATATATAATTATAATTATGTACTATATATAATTATAATTATATTGCATAATTGTAATTATATACTTATATAACTGTAACTATAACAATATATAATTATAATTTCAATTATATAATATAATTATAATTATATATAATTTTATATTACATAATTACAATTATATATATTACTTAATTATAATATAATCGTAATTATATAATTATATATTATATAATTACTATTATATAATATAATTATAATATATATAAATCGATGCTTAAAATCAAGTCGGATCGGCTTTTAATTTTGAAGTAAAAGAAAGCTAGTTTTGCAACCAAACAACATTCACGCTCACGCCGGCCGGCCGGCCGGCCTCCAGTCCGACCTGACCCCCTGGATCTCCCCAATGGCTGATACCGGCGACACCACGAACCCCTTCGCCG
>BCLG01000531.1:125987-141544 GCA_001602295.1 Zoysia matrella
AAAAAAAAAAAAAACTGTATTTCCTGCAGGAAAGTAACTGGTGGGAAGACCTCTTACATGAGAATACTTATACGGAAGCAGATTACAGTGGCAAAATGATCTTGCTGCTTGACATATTATCAAAAAGTTCTGAATTGGGCGACAAGGTATTAGTGTTTAGTCAGAGCTTGACCACTCTGGACTTGGTGGAGTTTTATCTGTCAAAACTACAAATCAAAGGAAAAGAAGGCAAGTCTTGGAAGCGAGGGAAGGATTGGTACAGGTACACAGTTGATTGACTTTGTATTGTACACTAGAACGTTGCAGCTGTTCGTTTAGTAGTTTCAGGGTTATTAGTTTGGTTTCAGCTTCTTTACTTTCTTTTTACATGATCATGAGAAACGTTGCATCTTTTTCTTTTGCACAATGCTGGACCTAATGCTTTGGATGCAGTTGCATGCAAACTTCCCCCAAAATGATGTTTATTCCTCATTTGTTAATCTTGGCACCTTTTTCTTTTGCCAAAATTGTGTATAATTGAGTCCTAAAAAAGGGCAGCCTGTTGCATGTAGCTCTTGCTTGTGTAGAGTCCAGGGAAGGGTCTGACCACTTTGGATCTTTTGTACGCAGCCTTTCCTGTATCTCTATGCAATTGGCTGTTTTCAGGACTTTAACCCATGACCTAACGGTCATCAATTCGTAATCCTGCAAAAAATGAAGGTGTTATGACAAAGTCCTGCAGAGATGGATTTATCATCACTGTGACAACATCTCATTCTGCAAATATTGTGTGTTTGTATCATACTGAACAGGCTTGATGGGAGCACCCCATCTTCTGATCGACAAAATCTTGTGGAGAGGTTTAATGACCCTGTAAACACAAGAGTGAAATGCACACTGATATCTACTCGTGCTGGATCTCTTGGAATCAATCTTCATGCTGCCAACCGTGTGGTTCTTCTGGATGGCTCATGGAATCCAACTCATGATCTGCAAGCCATTTATCGGGTTTGGAGGTAAGAGCTGTAGCTTGTGCTTCTCTTTAGTACTTAGTTTATTTGCACTTATATGTCATTATTTGTTCATTTTCTGAGTATATTCTCTCCAGGTATGGCCAAACGAAACCTGTATATGCTTACCGCCTAATGGCACATAGAACAATGGAAGAGAAAATATATAAGCGACAGGTAATTTTGTGTTTGCCTATTTTTCAGTGCTCTCGTCTGCCCTTTTCTTTTTGTATTGAGTTTTTAGTTGAGTTATGCTAGGTATTTCTTTTGCCACCTTGTTGCTGAAGGTCCATCGCTGTTTCAAAACTTAATCAACATAAATTTGTTGAGTTTGAATAGGTGACAAAAGAAGGGCTTGCAGCAAGAGTGGTAGATCGACAGCAAGTTTCTAGAACCATATCCAGAGAAGAGATGTTGCATCTCTTTGAATTTGGTGATGAGGAATTACTGGAGCAGAATGAAAAGGGTTCTACTATGATTGACTCTGCTAAAGTTGGTAATAAGAAGCCAGATACCTTTTATTCTACTGAACTTGAACCTGTGGACAAGCTCATGATGAACCTACTCAGGGAACACACTCGGTAATGCGCAACCTACTTTTGGATACTACCTTTCAGCATTTAATGCTAGTGTGTCGTTTTCAAGGATTTAATTCCTGATGTATATGAGACGTCTACCTTATAGGTCAAATATTAACCTGCTCTCTGGCATTGAATATGTGCAACTGTTAAACAGCTTCTGTTACGGTAACACATTTCTGGTGTTTACAGATGGATTGCAGGATACCATGAGCATGAAGCTCTTCTTCAAGAAAATGAAGAGGAAAGGCTAACTAAGGAGGAGCAAGATATGGCCTTATCAGAGTGGGAGGCATTGCGGAGAGGTTTACGTGATCCTGAGAGACGATCGAATATGACTGCTATTCCAAAGGACCCCAACCTTGTGCGGCCACCTAAGGTTACCTCAAGAAGCCAGCAATCGCAGCAACCTAGGGCTAATTCAAACAACCAAAAGAAGTGCACCAACTTAACCCACCTGCTGACTCTGAGAAGTAATGGCACGAAAGCAGGGTGCACAACAACCTGTAAAGAATGTGGCCAGGATATTAGTTGGGAGACACTAAACAGAGACGGTAGAACAAGATGACACTACAGGATTTGGTCGTTGTAGCATTTCAGCTAGACCTGGCCGATTCATTTTGTAAAAATACTAAGAGAAGCCTAGGTAGCACGTGTACATTGTGTATATAGAGTAGTATAGACGGCTATTAAGTGCTCTTTTGGGTCAAATGTTAGGCTGCATCACATGCAATCGATACTTAACATGATTGTGAGTTGTAGTTGTGGCACAAGATTGTGATTTGTGCGTGCTTTGATCTCGTCCTCTAATAGGGTTCAGCATTCTAGCTGTACTCTTGTCAAAGTTGTTTACAGGATATTGGATAGTGTGTGTTTGGTTCGTAGGACACTAACAAAAAAAAAACTTAGTCTCCAGAATACTACTCTCTTGTTTCAAAAATAACCAAAAAAAGTGATGTTTTTGATTTTTGAAAATTGACCGTTCGTATTATTCAAAAAATTCACAAAAATAAAAAAACAAACAAATCATAATTAAAGACGATCTAATAATGCATCATTTTATAATAAAATAAATAATAATTTTATAAATTTTTTGAATAAAATAAATAGTCAAAGTTGAAAGTTTAAAAATATAAAAGATATTTATTTTGAGACGGATAGAGTATGTACTATTTACTATTTGACAGACAAAGTTTCAATGTCTTACATACCAAGTTTTTTTTTTAAAAATGTTTTAACCACAAAATCAGTGTCTTGTAGACAAATTATTCAAATCAATTATTATAATATATCATCTGCTAATAAAGTCCTCAGACGGTAGTTTAGACTGCAAGATTTGTCAATCGGAGTAGATGGCATTTCTTCTCCTTGTTCTCATGATCTCATCTACTAAGAAATAAAGAGATATCTTCATGTAGTAGTAACTGCGTAAAAATAAAAATAAAGATGCTATCCGCCAAAGGGCAACTGTTCTCATTTTCTAATCTTAGCACGTCCCTTAGGTTCTTCTCGAGCACCTCAAAGCAGTTTTTATTTGCCATTAGCTTAATCCCACAGAGGGGTGCAAGTGGTCGACTCGTGAGCGTACATTCAATGCAAATTTTATGGGCTGACTTATTTGCATCCTTAATTCACACAATGTTAGTGATATCTTTATCAATAGTTCAGCCATCCATGTGTATCTTGTTTTATGTAGCATATTTATTCGACTGTTAGGCAGGTTCATAGGAATATTATTGTTCTACTACCTCCTTGAAACAGCGGGCTAAAATGCCACTGGAAGCAACTGCTAATACTATCTTCCCCCTAAATAGAGTTTTGTTGTGATTGGTTGTACTACTATATTTTAATGTTGAAGTGTCGTCGCTGATAAATTAGAAAAGGAAATTTAGTCAATTTTCTAAAGCCTTCTTTAAAACAAGAGAATTTTTCTCATTTTTTATTTTTTTTATTAAATTAAACTAAAATTTATGAAATTTTTGCATAATTTATGTGAAATTCTTACGTTTCGCATAGAAATAATGATCACAAGCCTCAAAGCGTAGAGTTCTCGAGTTGCACTGTGCTCCTAGTAGAAGAAGATAATTTAGCTAAGATCAAAAGAAAACCAAACCTATAATCCATACAACTGGGTGGCTAATTAAGTGGAAGACCGACCAAACACGACACACAGAGAACAATTGGGCGTCATCGTTGCCGAGCTTCGTTGCACCAACATGTGTATTTCTCCTCTTCTGATCATCCTCGACCTGACTGAAGCTACTCCTAAAAAGTGACTCTTAATCCTGCTCCACGGCCATTGCAGCTGTTGTGTGCAGCCGCACACGGTCCTTTGGATTCGTTCCGCATCTTGTCATCGACGAATTTGTGACACTGAACTGCTTCGGCAGGGCGGCAGGTCAAGTCTTGTTTCAACTTTTGCCTGGGTCTAGTGAAAACCCATACCCTGAACCTTGGTCTAATGCTAGGAGCGCGGCTTCTCGGCCTGTTTGTTTAAGCTTTTATTTTATTTTTGTGCTTTTAAAAAACTGGTTGATGGCTAATCGAAAAAGTTGATTGATAAAATTTAAATATTATTTTTAATATATTTTTAGCTTTTTAACACATTAAAATTAAAAAAACAACTCAAAATATGCTTTTCAGCTTTTAGTTCTTTTCATCAGAAGTTTGCTTTTTAATTTTTTAAAAACAAGCTTTTTAGAACTATGTTTGTTTTAGTTTATGACTTTTTAGCTTTTCTTAATAAAAATACCAGCTGAGGAAGCTCAAACAAATATTATATCACGCGTGGATGGAGAACACATCACAAAAGACTTCTCTCTTTTTTTTTTAAATACTAACTCCATACAAAAATATAAATATTTTTAGGTTTAGTTAAAGTCAAATTCATTTAATTTTGATCATTAATAATGTAAAATTAATAATAACATGTTACTAAATTTTTCATAAAATGAATTTCTATAATATATAACTCTTTATATTAGAAATTATTTAAAATTTTAAATATTATTAAGTCAAATTGATAGAATTTAACTTTAACCAAAGCTAAAAATGATTATATTTATGGATGCAGAGAGTACCGTGTTCTCATTATTCTTATATTTTTATTTTAAATTTAATTAATTCCAATAAAATTACTACTACAAAATTATGTTAAAATTTCTTCGTTGCAAATGAAACCTACAGGCTACACTAACACTTGCGTGCACGGGAACGACGCACGCAGCTTTTGCTCTCTGAGCCTGCGACCAGGCTTTGCTTGTTCATTTGGATGACCTCCGATTGAATGATTGATGGCTGACTTTGGTGTTTGGTCAACAGCTTCTGTGCCTGGGGGACGGCAGAGGCAGTGAAGCCAGAGAAAATGCACGCGGCGTCCAAGCGTGAAACTTGGGCCTTGGGTTCGCGTTTCAAAGCAAATGGAATTTTCAAAATATGGCCAATGGGGTTCCGAGATGGTGGGCAGTTTGTACGCGTACTGGGATTCCTATAAAACCTCCTCCGTCTCAAGCTGAATTTGATAAAAAATAAAAAAAAATGAACCAAACAAATTTAAGCAAACTCAGTGTTAGATCTTCGAAAATGACTTTACATACCAAAATATTGAATTTACTATAGGGGTAAAATCTCTTACTGTCTAAAGCAGGAGGAATTTCTCTATCTCTGATCGGCTGACTGTTTCGGACCGTTTACCTCGCGATCGACTCTACAAGGAGCTTCACCAGAAGCTTTCGGTGCTGCCCCGGCGCCACCCGGCCACTCGCACAACTGCCGCCTCGACCGCCCCATGCCACGGCGCCGATGGCTTCCCGCCACGACTATCCCCGGCCCCACATCGCGCAGCCCCGGCCCTGGTGCCCCTACCTCGCGCGGCCACCCCTCCGGCCTCGCCGCCTTCCCCATGCCGTGCGCCCCCTCCAGAAGCTTCCATCGTGCCTCTGCACTCATGCCGCCGGCGCCTCCCACCACCGCCGCTATCGCTGGCCGCCCGCTGGGGCTGGTACTTTCGCCTAAGGCGTCGCTCGTTGCAGTACCACTGTACGCCACTTGCTGTTGCCGCCACTCGTAGGCGTTGCGCTGCCTCCGCCAAAGCCGACCTACCGCCACTACCAAATGCCGCAGCAGTCACGACTCACAGGACCTACAAATTGTGGATTTAGAAGTACAGATTCCTAGAATTGATAACGATTCGGAAGCAGTTTGGTTTTCAATTGCAATTAGCAGATTTTTTTAGATAATTCTAAAAGCTTGCAAAATCACATATGTCTCTGTTTGTTGCTGTCATTATCTGGCATTTACAGTATCAGAAATCAGAGGGCTATGTTGTTTGCACTATGATAAATTAGCAGGAACCTCCACGGTTGGGAATCACTAGGATACCAAAAAAAAAACCTTTATCTGGTTATCCTCCAATTAGATGTCGATGTTGACCATTTTAAACTGCTGATTTGGTCAATCGAATGCATCAGTCGCTTCTGTGTGTATTTGGGAATCACTAGGATACCAAAAAAAAAACCTTTATTAAACTCATGTTTAATAAACTTTTTTGCATTTTACTTCACTAAATTTGTTGGCACTTAGTAAATGTCAATAGCTATATGAACTATTGTTTTGGTTTTATTCAGCAACGTAAATGTTTGGAGAATCCACTTCCAGAATCCAGATGATGGCAGCATCAGTGTATTCCTCGAAACCAATGATTTTTTGGCACCGATGAGAAACCAGCAACAGGCGACCAAAAGGAACAGTGACCAAACCAATGAAACAAGAAACAATCATCTCAGAACAAGGCCTCAAAGGCTGAAGCACGTAAACTGCAGAGTGAACCATGATGCATCAAGCTGTAAGCAACAAAATTTCTAGTGAAAAGCTAACACTATGATGGCTATAAGTAAAAAAAGTTGAATCTAATTACATAAAAACATTTTGATGACGTAAGGGCATGTCTATTTGGGCTCTGGATCAGCTCATCGGTTCGAAAAGCAGAAGCTAAACAAACAGCTTACTTTCCAGCTCAGTGTTTTCAAAAGCAACTTGGTTGAAAAACCCCAAAACCCAGTCATAAGAGATAGACAAAGAGGTGGCACCTAAGGTTTTGACGAGAACATAAGGGTGCCAGAATCTAACTGCCGAAGGTTGCGTGCATTGGATCACCGTTGCCTATGGTTATTTTGTAAGGATAACATTTAAATTACTACCCCTTAAATACGGCTAAAGTCTAGATAATCATGTAAACTATTTTTTAATTCATTTTATCCCCATAATTTTGTCTTTTTTATTTTTTCATATATAAGAACAATTTTAAGTTAAAATTTTGCAAGATGATAGATCACATC
The DNA here is from genome assembly GCA_001602295.1 of Zoysia matrella. NCBI lineage: Eukaryota > Viridiplantae > Streptophyta > Magnoliopsida > Poales > Poaceae > Zoysia > Zoysia matrella. Next base: position 132,891 of record BCLG01000531.1, read on the forward strand.
ATAATGTAAAATAAAAATATATCATAATTTTTTTATAATTATTTTCATAGAATACAAAACTATATAAAAATAATGATAAAAAATTATAATATATTTTTATAACAATGTGTTATGGTGTACTATTATTTTGTAAAATTTTAACTTACCATTACACTTATATATGAAGAAATAAAAAAAATAAATTGTACTTAATAGAAAATAAATTGAACCAAATAGTAAAATTGTGTGGATAAATAAACCAAAAATAAATTAGAGAGTATTCTGAACTTTGACTTATAGTTGAGAACAGTAATTTTGACTTTATCCTTTTTCAAAACCAAAATTTCGATGAAAATTTTAGCCAAAAGATAACTTACGAGAAAAACACGACTGTAACAAACAGCCCCGCACATTTTCCACTTCCGCGCACAGACTAGACCAGGCTTGGACTAGACCCTCCGTCCCCGTCCCCACGGGCCACGGCGTCCACGCCCCTACCCTCCAAACTCCGCCGCTGCGCTGATCGTCTTTCACAGCCTCACAGGTCACGGCCGCCGTCGTCGCCGCACCGCTCCGACTTCCGTCCGGAAGCGGGCGTTGGTTTAGTCGATCTCTCCATCGTTCATTGGTGAGTAACCTAATCCTTCTCGCATCGTTCCCCATCCTCGCTCTCGATCGAACCCCAAACCTTCTCTTGGCCGTGGGTTTGCCGCGGCGTCAGAGCAAGCGGACCTTTATCTAGCAATGTCCCGTCTCAACCTTCTTCTCTTTGACAGTGTAAGGGCGCGGTTCGTTTCTAATTTTTTTCTGTCCTGTGTTAGGCGCGCCCCTGGTGCCCGACCCCTGTCAGCATTTTCTTGATTTTTCCCCTTTGGGTCTCTAGGGTAATCTGAGATGCTTGTTGAGGGCGTACACTGCTATGAGTGGATTTCAGTTAATGTTGGATCATAGAAGTAGTTTTCGGTAACTGAAGCCAGGTGCTTCTCTGCCGAAGGTCGAGTGTCGTAACCAGCAACTGTAATGCATTTATCTGGAACGGGGTTTCGTTTGAATTTGGTAGATATGTGCTTCATCCATTAGCAGGAGGCTAAGTTGGCAGTACTGCAGTACTATGGAAGAGGGCAGCGACTATTATGTCGTCAGGAAGGGGGACACGGTTGCTGTTTACGGAGCCCTGGGTGGCTGCCAGACTCAGATCAGCTCTTCGGTACGTATTTGAAGACACTTCCTACTCCAGTGACCCTCAACTTCTACTCCATCCATTCACTTTTATTTGTCATTCTACCATTCAAAATATATTCTAAATACTTGTCATTCTCACTTCCCAATATACATTCTTTCTTTCCAAACACTTTCTCCTCATAATAGTACATCTTTGTCTCTTTGTTTACTATGTACTATACTTTTTCACTTCTCCTTAATTACCGTGCTTAGAGCTAGAATGGCAAATAAAAGTGAATGGAGGGAGTACCTGTTGCCTTAATCTATAGGATGATTTATACGGTTGTATCTTATGGCTTATTTTGTTGGCATATTCAATATTAACCTTCTTTATAGCTCCTTTTTTTGTGCCTTGTGTCTAAGGTTGTCCAAACATTTTATGGTTTCAGTTTTACAAGGCATTGCATTTTATGCTTAGCATCCATAGACTACTGGTTCAACAAAATCTGTAGAAATTAGGTCAGTTTTTGTTGCTTGGTTGGTCAGCCATTGATGCTTGTTTAGGTTATTAAGCACAGAATACTTATGAACGCTCTAATATTATACTCCCTCCGTCCCGTTTTATAAGTTGTTTTGGAGCTAGGCATGGTAATTAAGAAAAGTGAAAAAGGTGAGATGTTCTGAAAACGAGGAGGAGAGAGATAGATTGGAGATGTATTGAGAAGAGAAAAATGTGTGAGAAGAGAAAAATGTGTCTCGGGAAGTGAGAATGACTTATAATTTGGGAAAACTTGAGAAGCCCAGAATGACTTATAATTTGGGACGGAGGGAGTATCAGTTTCTGTGCTTTGGTTGGTAAGCTGTTGATGCTTTTTTAGGTTATTAAGCACAGAATGCTTATAAACATTCTGATATTAGCTAAGCCCTTGAGTTTGTTGCAAAAGATTAGTCAATTTTGTTGCCACTAAAGCAAAATCTGTCAATGGCATAATTTTACTTCTGTGTTCTTGTTTCCCTCGCTGAAATATATGGCTTCTGATCTACAGCCTTTTTTCAAGGCAATTAAAGAAATTCACTTGATCAGCTGTTGTAATACCTTGACTCCAGATGAAATGTTGCTATACAAACATATAATAAATTAGCACTGTCACATTATATTGGCTATCGATTTTTTTTAGTTTATGTAAGGGCACAATGATAGTATTTCATTTTTCCACTGAACTATCGAATTGTCTTTGTGGTAAAGTCGTAAAAATCTTGTTTTATCTTTCAAAATTCGACCAACTCTTGTGAAATTCCACCCTACCTGAATCAACATCCTGAATGCATTTTTTAAAATGCAACTATTGTACCATCAATTTCTTTGTAGATGCACAATCTCTCCTGAGATTGCTGCATTTCTTTTCCTAAAGGTATCTGGCCCTGCTGCAAGTGCCTACAAGGGTTATTCTTGGAACAAAGAAAAGGAGAAATACTTCTCTTCACATGGTCTTAGTAACGCTGCATATGTGATCAATGCTGCTGAACTTACTGAGGATATACTGGGTCCCCTTGTGCCCTTTTCTTTTGAGGTAAAGTGCAGAAGGTTACATTCAGATGTGTTCCCTTGTCATCTGTGATATATTTGGATCTTTCTAAAATTACTTTGAATTCACTTATCTAATGTGGTTTGTCCTTGTCCTCGACTTTGCGCAGCTCAAATATTTTTATCATTCAATTGTAAAGTTTCAGTTACTTTTCATCATAGGACATAATTAATTCAAGTTCCAATCAACCAACTCCAAATCATATGGGCTTCCATGATGGTACAAGAAATCAGGCTGGGTTTCATTCTGTTGATTTAAACCAGGTAAGTTTCGCTATTGCATTCCCTTAAATTATCACCAATAACATCTATATTAAGGATGCCAGCCTGGTCAAATCTCAGCTCAACACTGTAGAAAGCTTTTTAACTGGCTCGTTTAGTATGAGATGCCAATCTCAAGATAGATTATCATATATTCCCTGTTGTAATGATATTTCATTTGGTTGGCTTATATTTTAAGGCCATTTTTTTCCTATTAGTTTTGTTTATGCAATGAACACAAAATTACACTAGAGCATATAACCCGGAGCATGTGCATAAACATACACAAGAATTTGCAAATGGACAGTATAGCCTTGCTCTTTATGGTGTCTGTGTGGTGAGGTTAATTTTACGCGTGATGTCTCATGCATTGTTTTCTGTTCCCTCTAGTAATGCAATTTTTTATGCGTCTCCCAAGTCACCTGTATAGAACTGTAAATGTTGGCATTTGTTATATTGTGGGCTTATTTTGCAGGGAATCCAATCTGGTTCTACTAGGAATTTGGCACCACATAACTCAAATCATAGTGGAGCTGTTGATGTACTGCCTGTGTCTAAACAATATGTAGGTTTGATCATGTTTGGGCCTGATTATTTTTTCCATCTTTACCACAACACTTGTACCTCAGTTTTTTCATCAGTTTGAAATGGTATTGGAAGTAACAAGTACATTTATGTTGTTCAATGTCTTGATTATTACATATTGTTTCCTTTATTGGGTGACATTTATTTGGTTTTTAGTTGGGATAAATAAAGTTACTTAAGGGAGAAGACACATTGTCTTAATTCACTTTTGCTTATTTAATGGAGGTACAATGCATAACCTTGTTGTGAACTGCTTCATAGCACTAAAGATTCTATTGCTCTATATGCTCAAATGTGATGATTTAAATTTGAATTTTGCTTTTGAACAACATCAGTGAGACAGATCTCCAGTCATGTGCTTCCTTTAACAATAATTTCTTAAAAGAAAAGAAAAAGCTGCAGGGCAATAACTACTCTTGTGTTCTCTGCAACCAGAGGAAAGAAGAAACCACCTTTCATGTCTTATTTGCCTGCCCCTTTAGTCAGCAATGTTGGTCTTCTCTTGGGTACAACTGGGACTGGAGCCTTCAGTTTCATGAGTTGATGGTGCACATGAGACAAGCTTGCTCTCATCCTTTCTTTATGGAGATCTTCACTTTGGCAGCCTGGACCATCTGGAAACAACTCAACAACTTCATCTTTGACAGAGGCCGACCATCCTTTCTTCTCTGGAAGAATAGTTTCTTGGAGGAAGCTGCCCTACAAGCTCAACGCATTCAACCTGACTCTTGGGCAGACTTCCTTAGTTGTTTAGAGTTTCTTTCTCCTTAGCTCTTGCTCTAGCTGTTTCTTTTGTTCAGTTACTTGGCCGCAAGGCTTGTAGAATTAATATATCCTACCACAGCAGGGGATTCCTCTGCTGTACAGTTAAAAAAAAAATCTATTCATGATTGTTTATTAGGAAAGTTTATAGCAACAGCTTTTTTGTTCTTGAATCAGTTTGCATTTATAAATCAGAAAAAGTAAAGTTTTCAACCTGCTATATGTTGTAGTTCATTAACGATTCATGCTTACTCTTGACTTTTCTCAATGCTTATATCTTGCAACCTTTTTAGGCTGCTGTACTTTGATCCAAGATGGTGAGTTTAAAGTTTGATTGAGATAGGGCAAACTATTACCACAAAATCTACTGTATCAGATTAAAAACTTACTGCAGAACAATGAAGTACTGAAGTCTTAATATATGCATTGTGTCGCCTTTTTATCCAAATTCGAACTTTAAGTATCAAAATTCAAGCAAAATAACTTCAATTTAATCTGAGCTTATTAGGGTTTCTGTTGCTTCTTGTTTGCATGCTCTTGCGGAATACAAATGCAACCCTTGTTTGAATGCACACTTTTGATACGGAGTGATCTTGATCCATTTTATCTATTTATCACTAATATTGAATATTACACTGCTCTGATTATTCAGATGGTGGGAGTTCTTCATTTTGATGGAGCTGCAAAAGGAAATCCAGGGAAAGCGGGTGCTGGAGCGGTGCTTATGACTGAAGATGGGGAAGTGGTATATTTTATTATTAATGCGCTTAAGAAATTTGTAATCTGCTGTTGATCCATCTGTCACTGATTTTGTCTCCTTGTGGAACCTTGAAGATATCTCATCTTCGTGAGGGTCTTGGTGTTGTTACTAATAATATTGCTGAGTACCGTGGCCTGATCTTGGGACTGAAGTATGCTGTTAGACATGGATTCAAGAGAATCAAAATATATGGAGACTCTCAACTTGTCTGCAATCAGGTATGCCTTTTTGTTATAACCAGTAGTCAATACCTCCAATATATGGTTGTCTAGTATCTCTCAATGTCATGCTAAGTTATAAAATGCTACTAAAGGAAGCAGGCAGGGACAAGTGGTGAAAAAAGAAAACAAAGAAAATCTGTTCATTTTTTTTTCACTTATTGAGACATTATAGATATATAGCATTGCCATCTTTTAACTTTAATACATGCAAAATGGTAACTGCTAAGTTAAATAGGGTTTTTCATGTCCTAGCATTGTTATCCTTCTTTTTGATCTTATATTCTGATACTAAGGAACTTATGTGCCAGTAACCTTGGTTTAAGTGGTCTTTGAAGAACTTTATGTTTTCTTTAGAACTTAATTTCATTGTGCACCTAGTCAAAACTAGAGCAAGGTAAGAATTTCATTGTGCACCTAGTCAAAACTAGAGCAAGGTAAGAACTGTTTTGTCTAGATCAAGCACTGGAGCATAGACTTGTGATGTCAAGAGAACCTTTTCTTCTTATACGGCCTTCTGTGTCTCAATTAGGTGGCAGGTAAATGGCAAACAAGGAACCAGAATATGATGGAACTGTGCCAGGAGGTGAGAAGACTGAAAGAAAATTTCATCTCATTTGAGATCAGCCACGTCCCACGGGTACTCTTCATCTCCCCCCTCCCATACATTGTCACGACACACAGTTTGGTACCAGTTAGCATACTCTTCGATTTTGCATCATCATCATCTATTTTTCATATACATTCGTGGCAAATGAGATTGTCTTCACTTAATATCATAAATTGAGTGAGCACCAACTGCGTTAGTTCTTTCAAGAAGCGAATGCTTTGCTGATTGCTGTCACTTTTCTTACTGAAGGAGTGGAATTCTGAGGCAGATCGCCAGGCGAACATCGGCATCACTCTTCGAAGTATGTTGTATTCAACCTCCATTTTCCCAGATCACTTTGATCATGTATCGTAGAATCATTGATTAAACCATCTTGCAGCTGGCGCCGTATCTGAGGAGCGTGGAGATGGCTTCTAGTCGCTAGTCTCCTCCAACTACTCCCTCCAGTTTTAAATTATTGACACCGTTGACTTTTAACATTAACTTTGGCTATTTGTCTTATTCAAAAAATTTATTCAAATATATAAAATTATTAGTCATGATTTAAATTCTATTGACGATAAATCAAATAATAATAAAATTTTACATATTTAAACAATTTTTTTGAATAAAACGAATGGCCAAAGTTGATGTTAGAAGTCAACCAAAGTTAATGTTAGAAGTCAACGGTGTCAATGTTTTAAAACCGGAGGGAGTATTAACTAGTACTGTATATGTAGTCAACCAGGAGTAATTACTACTGCCTGAACCTATGGCTTCATCAAGCTGCTACGGGACTTCAGGTTGCTGTATCCAGCGAAAGGGCATGTATGCATGCATCACGGTACACCTTGATGTTGAATGCTGGTCCTGTGGGCCTCATTTTGAAGATATGTGCCATTGGACTTTCGCCCAATTTGAAATATGCCGCTAAACTTGTGTAACGGGCCTACTGACCTAGTGACATTATAATTTTATCTTAATTTGAACTATGCCATCATGTAAATTTCTGGAAATTGATGGCCTTGTCTTTCTCCCTCGTCTCTCTGCACTCCAGCGACCATGCTCCATGCCAAAGGGCAGCTGGGTCGCGGCTTAGGGTCCTTTTGGTTAACTTGCTTTTGGGTTTTTACTTCTGTAAAAGCCAAAAGCTCAATCAAAGTGGGTGGGGAACTTTTATAACAGTTTTTTTTTTGAAAAAGTAGCTTTTTTTTTATTCAAAAGCAAAAACAGGTTTGAATTTGTTTTTGCTGGCCGTGAGAGTCAGTTTATATATATTATAATTATATTATATAATTATAATTATATAATACAATTATAATTATATGTAATTATATAATATATAATTATAATTATATATTTGCTATTCTTCGCTCTAGTCGAAGAATAGCTTATTTTTCACTCATATCTAATTAACAAGCTAACGACCAAGCCAACTAATCAAAATCGCTTGGCACGCTCCTGCACGCGTCTGCGATCCGCGCCCATCAACCGACTAATTTTTTTATTAACTTACATTCAATAATTTTTTGTTACGACTGCTTCAGTAATTTATCGACTCCATCATTAATTATTCTTTTTTGAGTAATTTTTTTTTCGGTTTTTTTAGTAATTTTTTTTCATCGGTGTGGATCAAGTTACTACATTTAATAATCTATAGGGTTCGGGTGAGTTCGCGGCGGCGCAGCCGTGTAACATTCCACATCCTTAAAATCAAGAATTCACTTTGAAAGCTAAATTTCAAATATTCAAATTTCAATATTACAAAGAAAGCAAGTTCCAAAAATTTCAAGGGAAGTTGTAAAAAAAACAAATTCTTGTTCAAAAGTTATCACAAGGTTCAGAAAGTATAAAAAGAATTTTTGTAAAATTTGAAATCAAAGATTTAGGTCACAAATAATTTTATTCCTCTAAAACAAGCAGCTGAATTTGGAATTTTATAGAATTAAATCTACTTCGAATTTGAAGATGCTCCTAAAATAAAAGTTGTTCCTCATAAAAATTTCTTCGACTCTGCAAATTTTCAAATTCATCAGACGTTGGGAAGGTGAGCTTTTGAGGGAAAAACAGAGAGCTGTCTGAGAATTTCGGAATATCAGAAATAGAAGCCTTTGTGGGCCCCGCTTGTCAGCGCACGTTCTTCCTCCTCCCGCTGTTTCCCCTCGCGCCCTGTCTCCCTCAGCTCTCTCCCTCCCTCCTGGCGCTCTTTCTCATTCTCTCTCGTGCGGCCGAGCGGCAGCTCTATGAGGAACGCCACTGCCGAGCGCCTCCCAGCTCTCCGGCGTCCATAGGCGCGAGCGCACCACTGTCCCCGAGCTCCCACTGCCCTTCTCCCTTCCTTTCCTTGCCGAGTTCGCCGGATTTTCAAGTTTCCCCAAAAGCTCGAGCTTCGGAGCCGCCGGCGCCTTCCTTTCAAATTAACCCATCTCCGGTGAGCTCCTGCCCGATTCGACTCAGTATCAACCCCTCCACCTCTTGCCGAACCTATGGCCGAGTTCTCAGTGAAAGATTTGGGCCATTCGTGTAGGGACTTGGGGAGTTTCTCCGCCACCGTCCATTGGAGCCGAAGACCTCCATGGTGACGAGCTACCTCTGGTCACCTCCTTCGACTACCACCTCTGCGCCGCTCCTCTACACGCCGTCGCGATTTTTTTTCGTGATTTTCCAAACCTCTTCTCGAGCCGCCCGTCGACGTCGAGCTTTTCCGGTGAGGCCCCGCCCTCGGCGACACCTCCACTGGACTCCCCTCGACGC
>BCLG01000531.1:147134-160922 GCA_001602295.1 Zoysia matrella
TAGAGGAGGGGTCGTCGGGGCCGCACCTTGCCCGAGTTCGGCCGACGACGAAAGGCGTCCCAGAAAAAGCTTCGGCGGCGAGCAGGAGGCGGCTTGGTCAACGAAACCAGACAGCGTCTTCACCTACAGCTGCACGGAGGCGAAAGGATGGACGGCACGGTTGAAAACGTTGTCGAGGACGGCCGTAGCTAGGTCGTCCACGGTGACCTCGACGGGTTTCCGGCGGGAATCGGCGGCCAAACTTGGAACCCCTATAAACGTCCACAAATTCCTGTCGGAAACACGTCCCGGAGCGACGTCAAGGTAGGAGTGAGCCTTACCGACTGGAACTCCGAAAGGAAACTCACCGGAGTCCGGGAATTTTGGCCGTGGGGCACGGCGGCGGTCCAAAAATTGATTTGGGGAAAAATCCCCCAAATCCGGCTGCCCACCGTGAGCGAAGAGGAGAGGAAGGATGCAGGAGGCTCGGGAATGTGGTCGTGCGCCTGCTGCACTGAGGAAGATGGCCGGGAGGGGCTTGGCGGCGTCATTCCACAGAAGGCTCGCCGCTCTCCTGTCGCGCAAAGACGAGAGAAAGAGAGAGCGCGCGTGAGTGCGAGAGAGAGAGCGCCGGGAGGCAGAGGCTTAAGACGAGGAGGACAGCTAGGTGGGGGTGCGTGGCGACCCCGGGCGACGCGTCTCGTGCATGAGCGCCACGGCTCTTGTGCGCTGTCCGAACGCGGCTGGAGGAGGTAGATGGAGCAGCAGACAGGCGGACCCGCAGAACTTTCCATTTTCTGATTTTTCCGAAATTCCCCAGCAGGTCTCTGTTTTTGCCTCAAAAGCTCACCTTACCGAGATCTGATGAATTTGAAAATTTGCAGAGTAGAAGAACGTTTTATGCTGAACAACTTTCCTTTTGGAAGCATCTTCAAATTCGGAAGGGATTTAAATATAGAAAATTTGAAAGTCAGATGACTGATTTTAGAGGAATTAAATAATTTGGGGACTTGAATCTTGGATTTAAATCTTCGAAGAAATTCTTTTTATACCTTCTAATCCTTGTGATCATTTTTAAAAGAATTTTTTAAGATATTACTTTGAATTTTCTTGAGCTTTCTTTCTTTGAAAAATTTTAAATTCAAATCAAACTTGAATTTCCTTGAGTCGGAGAAAAATATGGGACGTCACAGCCCTCCCCCTTAAAGAAATCTTGTCCCAAGATTTGATAAAGCAGGAGGGGAGTTTGAAAAGGAAGTTTGATTTTAACCATTGAAAAATCCGAATACATGGATGCGTAAGACAGTAAGGAATCTTTGAAAGAAAAATTCACTTACAACCTTGAGATGAATTCCGGATAGCTGGCATGAAATTTGTCTTCCGGTTCCCAAGTCGCTTCTTCTTTGGAGTGATTACTCCATTGAGCCTTGATGAATTCAATCGTGCGATTCCGCAACTTGCGCTCCGCGTCGAGAATCCGCATCGGACGCTCGACATATGAGAGGTCCGGCTGTAGATCAACAGTGTCCACCGCAATGGCTTCGGTAGGCACTCGAAGACATTTCTTCAGTTGCGAGATATGGTACACATCGTGCACATTTGAGAGAGAAGACGGAAGCTCCAATTTGTATGCCACGGCACCGCGCTTGGCAACAATCTTGAAAGGACCAATATAGCGAGGAGCCAACTTTCCTTTCACATGGAACCTTTGCATGCCACGAAGTGGAGATACCTTGAGATAGACGTGGTCTCCAACTTCAAAATGAAGTTCCGTTCGACGACGGTCCGCATAGCTCTTTTGTCGAGACTGTGCCACTCGCAAATGTTCTTGAATTTGCCGCACTTTAGCCTCAGCCTCGTTAACCAAATCAGGGCCAAAGAAAGGTCTTTCTCCTGACTCAGACCAATTCAATGGTGTTCTACATCGTCTCCCATAAAGAGCTTTAAAAGGAGCCATCTTTATGCTCGACCGATAGCTGTTGTTGTAGGAAAATTCTGCGAATGGCAAGCAAATTTCCCACTTCTTCCCATAGGACAGCACGCAAGCTCTCAACATGTCTTCAAGAATTTGGTTGACTCTTTCTGTTTGGCCTCTGGTTTGAGGATGGTAAGCCGAACTGTGCAACAGTTTGGTATCCATCGCTTCGTGAAGACTTTCCCAAAAATGAGATACAAACTGTGGCCCACGATCAGAGGTGATAGTTTTTGAGACACCATGGAGACAAACAATGCGAGTAAGATAGAGCTCCGCATAAGCCTTGGCAGGGTAGTTAGTTTTGACCGGAAGGATATGTGCCGACTTCGTCAACCGATCAACAATAACCCATATAGAATTATAGCCATTGGCTGTTTAGTCAACCCGACTATGATGTCCATACCAATATCCTCCCACTTCCATAAAGGAATAGGCAAAGGTTGTAGTGTACCCGCTGGTTTTAAGTGACTCGCCTTCACTCGTTGACATACATCACACTTGGAGACGTACCGAGCAATTTCCCGCTTCATGCGAGTCCACCAAAACTTTTGCTTCAAATCTTGGTACATTTTAGAGCTTCTAGGATGGATGGACAGCAGAGAGTCATGTGCTTCATCCAAAATTTTATCCCAAAATTCTTGTACTCTGGGAACCACGAGTCGCTTTTTGAACCACAGAACACCTTGCTCATCTATAGAAAAACAAGGAGCTTGGCCCTCATCCATCTTGGAACGAATTTGGGCCACTCCTTTGTCATTCTTTTGAGCCTCCTTGATCTGATCCAGAAGTGTGGACTTCACCTCTAAGTTGGAAAGAAATCCTTCTTCAACCATCTCAATACCAAGCTTTCGAAACTCATCACATAGTGTGTTTGTTTCGGCTGCAACAGTTAAGCAATTGCAATGACCTTTGCGACTCAAGGCATCGACCACAACATTTGCTTTGCTCGGGTGGTAATGTATCTCTAATTTTTAGTCCTTGATCAACTCAAGCCACCTTCTTTGTCTCAAGTTCAAATCAGCCAAAGTGAAAATATACTTGAGACTTTTGTGATCGGTATAAACATTGCAAGTTTTATCGAGAAGGTAGTGCCATCAAATTTTTAAGGCATGAACCACAACAGCAAGTTCAAGGTCATGAGTGGGATAATTCTCTTCGTGACGCTTCAGTTGACAAGAGGCATATGAGATAACTCTTCCATCTTGCATAAGAACACACCCGAGTCCGACACATGAAGCATCACAATAAACATCGAAGCTTTTGTTACTATCGGGTTGAGCAAGGACGGGTGCTGTTGCGAGAAGCGTCTTTAAGGTTTGGAATGCTTGCTCACAACCCGAAGACCACTCAAACTTTACACCTTTTTGTAGCAGCTTGGTCATAGGCTTTGCAATCTTGAAGAAATCCTTAATAAATCATCGATAATAACCGGCAAGACCAAGGAAACTCCAGATTTCAGTGACACTCGTTGGTTGTTTCCATTCCAACACATCTTGAACCTTAGCAGGGTCAACTGGGAGACCATTTTCAGAAATAACGTGTCCAAGAAAAGCCACTTCTTTCAGTCAAAATTCGCATTTGCTAAACTTGGCATATAGCTGATGTTGTCGTAGCTTCTCAAGCACAACACGCAGGTGGTGTGCATGCTCTTCCTCAGTCTTTGAGAAGATGAGAATGTCGTCAATGAAAACCACGACAAAGACATCGAGCTCTTCCATGAATACGCTATTCATCAAGTACATAAAGTACGCAGGAGCATTTGTAAGACCGAAGGACATGACACGAAACTCATAGAGTCCATACCGGGTTGAGAAAGCCGTCTTCGGAATGTCCTCTTCTCTGATTTTTATTTGATAATAGCTCGATCTCAAATCAATCTTGGAGAAGAAACAAGCACCGGCAAGCTGATCAAAGAGGATATCAATCCGCGGAAGTGGATATTTATTCTAATAGTGACAGCATTCAGCGGATGGTAATCAACACACATCGGCATCGAACCATCCTTCTTTTTGACAAAAGAGCCGGACAACCCCAAGGAGAAGAACTTGGACGAATAAAGACCTTGTTCAGAAGTTCCTTCAGTTGTTTCTTCATTTCAACCAACTCTTCGGAAGACATCGGATAAGGCCGCTTCGAAATCGGAGCGGTTCCAGGTTTGAGTTCAATAATAAACTCCATCACACGGTCAGGCGGCATTCCTGGCAACTCATCCGGAAAAACATCCGGGTACTCACAGACTACAGGAATAGATGACCACTCTAGAGTAGCTATAGCCTTCAACTGATAGAGACAACAATTGCCTTTTCCAAGACAGAGAGAAAACTGACCACTAGAAGAACTTCTTAGGGAGACATATAAGATGGCATCATTAGAGATCAACCAATTCATCCCAAGAATAATATCCAAACCCTTCACATCAAGAACTAGTAGATTGGACCTCACTAGACTATTTTCAACCATAATCGGCACACCGGAAACAATGGTATTGACAAGAATTTCAGAACCGGGTGCTTCAATTAAAATTGGTGAGCGTGTTGGGTGTATGTTGAGGTCATATTGCATAGCATAATCTTTGCTAATGAAAGAATGGGAAGCACCCGAATCAAATAAAACTTTGATAGGGTAAGAGTTGACAAGGAGCGTACCCATTACCACTTCGTTGCTCTCTTGCACGTCATCGGCAGCAGTATAATTCACACGACCACGCTTGGGCACTTGAGGCTTCTTAGCTTGCCGCTGGAAAGGGCCGACAGGTGGACGTGGGGGCTGATTTAGAGCAGTAGCACCCATTCCACGCTTTGGAGAAGGACATGCCCGAGAGAGATGCCAGTTTGACCGTAGTTGAAGCACGGACCAATACCACCAGCAGGAGTTTGATTCACCGGGGGTCTTGGAGCTTGGGCAGCATCAACAGGTGGGCGACGAGCGACCCATAGGCTGTGGTGCTACACGGCCCGTGATAGAGCAGGAGGCTGAAATCCAGGGCGGGGGCGTTGCGAGTTACCACCCACCGATGGTACGACAGTACGCTTGCGCTTTTTAGCCTCAAGCTTTATCATCTTATTTTCCGCAAACATAGCTCGATCCACCAAGTGGTTGAAATCAAGGAATTTTGAGAACAGCTTATCCTGCATTTCTTCGGAAAGGCCGTTGTAAAAACAGCTCCTCTTCTTTTTATCAGTGTTAACGTCATCAGGAGCGTACTGTGCCAGGTAGTTGAAGGCGTGAACATACTCCATGACCGACTTGTTGCCTTGCTTAAGATTCAAGAATTCAAACCTCTTGATCTCCATCATGCCCTCGGGGATGTGAAAGGCGCGAAAAGCAGAACGGAACTCATCCCAAGTGAAGCGGTGATCGGCCGGCTGCATTGCAAGAAAAGCCTGCCACCAAGCACCAGTATCATTCTGTAGTTGGTGAGCAGCGAAAAGAACTTTGTCATGCTGCCCACACCGCACAAGATTTAGCTTCTGCTCAATGGTGCGCAGCCAATGATCAGCGTCCATAGGATCCTTGGATCGAGTGAAAACTGGTGGCTGAGTGCGCATGAAATCCCCGAAATCACCATCACGAGCAGCTTCACCTCCACCGCGGGGAGCTAAGTACTGGGCGATAGCTTGCAGAGTGCCAGTCTGGTCTCGAGGATTACGTTCAATCTCCATGAGAACTTCGGCCATTGTCGGCGGTGGTGGTGGGTTTACACTTTGGGCGTCGGAGTTCCTTGGAACCCTTTTCCCGCCACCGTTGTGGGTACTCATCCTGTTGCCAAACAAAGTCAGCAAAGGAATGAGCCACCGGCATGATAAATGAGATTATAGCAGCAAGGACTTGTCCAGAGAACAAGTAATTTCCAATGAGATAAAAAAGATATTATGCTTCCAGATTTGGATAGCACAAAAAAAGATGACAGCCTAGAGGAACACAAGGAGAGGGGTTGAATATCACCTACGGATAACAATTTATGCTTACATTTTTGCCTAGCATAGGTTTTATTTGTTTCCTTCATAAGAGTTAGGTGAAATTGCTTAACGTGGCTTGGATGGCTGATTTTTATTAGTTAGGACAGCAACAGACATTTTTAAGGAAAGTAAATTTTTTCATGTTTTTATCTTTAGTGACCAATAATGCATGCAAAAAGTATGACATTACATGGTATGCATATGCATGCACTAACGTCCTCACACGACTCAAATCTCTCCCCACCCAAACTGGAAAATCAAGACGACACACACATGGGTGATTTTCGAAAACAAAACTTTTGTAAACATAACTAGAAACACACATGTCCTAACAAAATCTAAGGCTGCCAACTTAACCCCATAATTCACCCCATGTGAATGCAATCAGTTTACTTAATTAAGGGTGAGACAAACAACTCTAAGATAAGAGAGGAATAAAAATCAGCAACCACCTTAATCTAGTTTTTGTTGATTTACTAAGGTTGAGCATCTTTTAATTACCCAGGTTGCTAAGCAAATTTTAGAGGTATGTGTTAAACCTTGCTCTTATACCACGCTGTAAGGAACCATCCAAGTTGAGTTCCAATTAGTTGAATTAGCTTGATTTTTCAAACCACACACAAACTCAAATTCAACTAACGAGAAATCAACCCCGGTAGTCCCCCGATATGCTCCCAAACATCGCCCAGGACAATAACATATCGATAATCAACGTTGTACACATCACATAAGAATACCATATATGTGGATAAGTTATTACAAATCACAAGTAACAGTTCATAACTGAAACTAGAGTGAGATCAGAGGGGTTGTAGTTTTAGCTCTCAAACTTCCTAAAACATAATTAAACAAGGTACTGAGTTTTTTTATTTAGTTTCTAAACACAACGATGAGTACTACGCAGTGGAAAACATTTTAAAAACAAACGGAAAGACAGTGTGCTCAGCCCACGAACATCACCGTCACGCAAAGGACGAACAAGGATTACTCATTCCCTTCACCGGCATCGGCAGGGAAGAAATAGCCAAAAACCATCTCATCCTCACCTGCAAAACTTCAACATTGCAAACGTGAGTATGAAGGTACTCAGCAAGACTTACTCGTGGGATGTACATCCCGACTCCAAGAATCGTGAAAGAGGCATTAGCAAGGATAATAATGCAACAAAGCTTATTTGCGGAAAAGCAGTAGACGTTAATAAATTTTAAGCATAAGCATAAAGTAAAACTCATGGGCAACTAATTATTAAACCCAACCACTTCAATCCTATGCGACATAGTAACGAGAGATGTGTCAACAATATCTCTCATCCAGTATATCTTGTAACTGCATGACCCATGACTAATTATGTGCAATTATTAACTACGTTGAGCAATGGTAGACATCAAGCTTGGTCATGACTGGGACCGCGGCGATTCGAATCGGTTATACACCCGGCAGGAGAGTCCAACTGTACCCACACGACTTGAGAACCATCCGGCTTATGCGACTCGTGACGTCGCATAAGAGGGTACTCATGTCAACTCTCTCATCCATTCTTGAACGGTTGGACAATTGATATGTCAGGGAGGACCGGTCCTGTCTCTCGTGGGAGCCCAGCGGTCACTCGTGCGTGTCAGTCAAGACATGCCGTCATGGGCCAAACGCTGGTATGCAAATGAGATATTTGACTTGTCTTACCATTATATTCGACATGTGGTATGAACGAAAAGTGGTTAGGCCAACATTAACAACGACCGGTCTTTAATCGACACAGACAGGGCTACAGCACACATGACTCCTTTCTTGCTGCCAACCTATCCTTCCTTGTCTGGTCTCAATTTTTATCATCCTTAGGTTTAAACCAACCATACGAGCCTCAAGTAAAATAAGGATCCTACACTCGTGAAAAGGTGGTGACCTTCCACCGATTCGACTTCTACCGATCTAAGCGTGGCTAAGCAAGACTCACCGTAGACAAAATAACAACCTACCCGTGTCTATAAACATATCAAGGAGTGGGTACAACACAAACTAACATAACCAACTTATCCTATTGCCCGACAATGCAACAACGATACACTAATTCATTTTATAATTTATATAAAACAAGGATCAGTATGCATGATACTTGCCTTGCGTTGTTGAAGTATACTTTGCAGGACCTACCTCAAGTTCTTCACCCACTTCAGCACCCACGTCACTCTCAAGCACATTGCTCACTAAACAATGAAACAACGCCACTATGAATATGCATGCCATGCAATGCCATGGTAAAAATGCAGAGGTAAAACAATATTTATTTGTTGAGTTAACATATGAAAGACTTAAGTGTGCTGGTCATTATTGAAAATTACTAAACCGATTAATACAATTATAATCTTTTCTATTACTAGATGGAGTAGATATTTAATATAGTTAGCTAATCACTGTAAAATGATATGGTGAATAATTCCACTAAACTTAATAGGTCAAAATATCAGTAGAACTTAATTATAACTACCTCAAGTAATTTAACCAATTATTGTACATTAATTTAGTTAATTACTAAGACAATTCATTTAATATGGTTAAATAAACTAAATTAATAATATTTAGTAAGGTTACTGGACTAAAAGAAATTACAATAGGATAAGATTAATTAAAGATCATCTAGGATCAAAATTCGGTGAATTTTAACTACTATTTTAATTATTATGAATCAATTACTAGAAACTAGAGACTAATATAATTATAAAATAAGTAATGGACATATTAGCCTAAAATATTTTTATAATGTTCTGTAATACCCTAAGGGACATTCATGCAAAAACTCACTAATTAACAATGCACAGAAAATTTAATTATGGATTAAAAATGCAAATGCAATTATCAACAATTAATAATTATTTAGATAAAAAATTACTGGTATTTATTAATTTTAGTAAAAATATTATGATTTTAGAAGTCTAATAAAGTTGGATTCACATTTTTTCGAGCTAGCATGCGATTCCTATGATTTTTGCAATGTTTATTGAATTTCTGAGCCTTTAAATAAAGGATTCCGAATTAATTTCTGAGCCGTCGTCAGGGCCGCACCTTGCCAGAGTTCGGCCGGCGACGAGAGGCGTCTCGGAAAAAGCTTCGGCGGCACGCAGGAGGCGGCTTGGTCAACGAAACGAGACGGCGTCTTCACCTACAGCCGCACGGAGGCGAAAGGATGGACGGCACGGTTGAAAACGTTGTCGAGGACGGCCGTAGCTAGGTCGTCCACGGTGACCTCGACGGGTTTCCGGTGGGAATCGGCGGCCAAACTTGGAACCCCTATAAAACGTCCACAAATTCCTGTCGGAAACTCGTCCTGGAGCGACGTCAAGGTAGGAGTAAGCATTACCAACTGGAACTCCAAAAGGAAACTCACCGGAGTCCGAGAATTTTGGCCGGTGGGCGCGGCGGCGGTCCAAAAATTGATTTGGGGAAGAATCCCCCAAATCCGGCTGCCCGCCGTGAGGAAGGAGGAGAGGAAGGATGCGGGAGGCTCGGGAATGTGGTCGTGGGCCTGCTGCACTGAGGAAGATGGCCGAGAGGGGCTTGGTGGCGGCGTTGCACAGAAGGCTCGCCGCTGTCCAGTCGCGCAAAGACGAGAGAGAAAGAGAGAGCGCGCGTGAGTGCGAGAGAGAGAGAGAGAGAGCGCCGAGGAGGACAGCTAGGTGGTGGTGCGTGGCGACCCCGGGCGACGCGTCTCGTGCATGAGCGCCACGGGTCTTGTGCGCTGTCCGAACACGGCTGGAGGAGGAAGAAGGAGCAGCTGACAGGCGGGACCTGCAGAACCTTCCATTTTCTGATTTTTCCGAAATTCCCCAGCAGCTCTCTGTTTTTGCCTCAAAATCTAACCTTCCCGAGATCTGATGAATTTGAAAATTTGCAGAGTAGAAGAACGTTTTATGCTGAACAACTTTCCTTTTGGAAGCATCTTCAAAGTCGGAAGGGATTTAAATCTAGAAAATTCAAAAGGCAGATGACTGATTTTAGAGGAATTAAATAAT
The DNA here is from genome assembly GCA_001602295.1 of Zoysia matrella. Classification (NCBI taxonomy): domain Eukaryota; kingdom Viridiplantae; phylum Streptophyta; class Magnoliopsida; order Poales; family Poaceae; genus Zoysia; species Zoysia matrella. The sequence continues at coordinate 157,052 of BCLG01000531.1, forward strand.
TTGGGGACTTGAATCTTGGATTTAAATCTTCACAGAAATTCTTTTTATACCTTCTAATCCTTGTGATTTTAAAAGAATTTGTTTTAGATATTACTTTGAATTTTCTTTAGCTTGCTTTCTTTGAAATTTTTTAAAATCAAATCAAATTTGAATTTCCTTGACTCGAGAAAAATATGGGCCGTCACACGGTCGAGGCGCGCGATGGGCTGAATTCGGGTCTGGGTGAAGAATAGCAGCTTCCTTATAATTATATAAAATTATATAATATATAATAATTATATGTAATTATATAATACATAAGTATAATTATATTTAATAATAATTCTATATTACATAATTATAATTATATATTACTATAGGTACAGTTATATAATATATAATTACAATTATGTAATATAATTATTATTATGTATAGTACATAATTGTAATTATATATAATTATATTACAGTTATAATTATATATAGTACATAATTATAATTATATATAATTTTATATTGCATAATTACGTATAATTATATTTTCATTATAATTATATATATTACATAGTTATATATTTTACATAATTATAGTTATATATAATAATATAATTATATTATATAATTATAATTATATTACATAATTGTAATTATATATAGTACATCATTATATATATATATACAGAGAGAGAGAGACACACACACATTATCTAATAATTTCACAATCTCACAGCTACTTTAAACCAAACGATTTTTAGGTTTTTCACAGCTCATATTATACATCTGCTTTTTCACAGTTCACAGCTTACAGCTGCTTTTTCACAGCACACAGCTCAACCAAACACACCCCTTATTCGACTACACGAGCAAGGTTCCGTGGTGGCATCCAAGTCCTCCTATAGATGAACTTCTTACAAGATGAACAACATAAAGACATTTTTATCGATCAAGTTAATTTGGAAACGTCAACATTCTGAAGTGGTATCTTCGTTGGTCCCTTCCCTCGTGTCTCAGTACGTAACTGCTGAAGCTGAATCTCATGTCTTGGCAGGTTAACAATTGAAACGTTTAACAAGAGAGCTTTCTTCAAGCACCATTTCTCAATAAAGAATGCGTTTATGTAGCAATGTAAAACCTCCCTGTATTCATTCATGTTCGCATCACGTTTCGAAAGAATCGTCCCCTATAAATACCGTCCTGCCTCACGTCGACCCCCCACAAGCAAAAAGGTTAGCAAGCTAAGGAACGCCCAGCACCGCCACCATGCCAGCCTCACGCTCGCGCGCGACGATGCTCTCCCTCCTGCCCCAGTGCGCCGTGGCTCTCCTGCTCTCGCCGGCGTCGGCCGACCCGGCCCTGCTCGGCCCCGCTGCCGGCGACGACGTCAAATATTGGGCCGTGCACTCGCCCGCTGAGGCGTTGATCCTCACGAGGGAAGGCGCAGAAACAGAAGAGTACAAGGCCGCGGACTTCGTGGCAGCTGGTGATCACAGGAAGATCGCGGTGCCGCCGCCGGCGCCGGGGAGGCAAAGGCTCAGGGCGCCGCACCTCCACGCCGCGCTCAGTCCGGAGGCGAGGAGCGGGCTGGACCACGAGGCTCGGTGCGGCCCCCGCGTGCCCGTCCGGCCCAGCCGGAACCCGCGTTGCCGCAGTGGTGGGAACGGGGCCGCCGCTGGCGTGCCAGTCGTTCTTCCCTGCATGGAGCCCGTAGCTCGCGGCCGGCAAGGCAGCCACGGAATAGCACGGCATAAGGGCATTTTAGCGTCTGAAACTCGGAACGCGTCGTCATTTTCCATTACTGTTTACTGTTTATTTTTCGTTAAGAACTTGAGACTTTGTGGAGCAGCAAGTACAATCGATATCGACGGGTCGTTGTGTTGAGTTGATTCATAGTGATTTTGAAACAAACAAGTGTCATGTCTCCAGGAATGGAATGCTCGTGTGAGTTTAAGCAATTTGTTGGTTGCGAACTGCTGCGAAAGGCATGCAGGGCCTTGACTGTCAGTTTTTTTACTGATAGATCAAGTACCACCCCGTCAAAATATAAGTATTTTTTTGTTTGGCCTAAGTTAAATTGTTTTAACTTTGACTAAATATTTATAAAACTAAAAAATTTCTAATATAATGAGCTACATATTATGAAAGTTTATTTCACAATGAATCTAGTTACATAATTAATATGCAATAAGTCATTAAAATGTTTTCATTATTAATGGTCATATTAATATTTATAAGTTGGAACCCATGTAACATAAAAATTACACAGTGGGTGACAGCATAAAAGGAAAAATGAAAGTCAAACTGGGTCCAACGGGGTTTTTTATTTCGTTATTACATAGATTATTTTGAAACAATATTAGAATAACACGTACTCTCTCCGGTTTTAAAATATTGACACCGTTGACTATTAACATCAACTTTGACCATTCGTCTTATTCAAAAAAATTGTTCAAATGTATAAAATATTATTATTATTTAATTTATCATTAGTGAAATTTAAATTACAACTAATAATTTTACACATTAAAACAAATTTTTTAAATAAAACGAATGGCCAAAGTTGATGTTAGAAGTCAACGGTGTCAATAATTTAAATCAGGAGGGAGTACAATGCATATCTCCCATTCATTTTTGATATTTCACATCACTTAATTTTATTTCTTTTTGTTAATGTTCTATAGGACAAATCATTTTCTCACCTCCAATGCTAGTATTCACCTCCTGTGCTTCAAATCTAGAGAACCCTGTATCTCTAGCCCCATCTAGATGAAGATTTTAGGCCCTTTGGAATATAGAATTTCATAAGAATCATATAAAAACTCATAGGAATCAGTTCAATTTCATAAAAGTAAAAAATAGGAAAAATTATGCTGTTCCAAAGGAGACTATATAGTTTATTCCATAGTATTCTTAAAGTTGCATATGTGTCATTTATGAAATGAAACATCATTGGAATTTGGGAGTAAATATTGTAAACCATCAATCTGGTATTTGACCTAGCTAGTAGCTACTTGGTCACTTGTTTATCCATTCTGTGGACCGAGTCTCTGATCTCGCTTCTCCCGAGAGCACAGCTTGTAAGAGTAGTAAAATTTGTAAATTCCAATTTTGGCAGTACGCTACGCGCCCCCATAACCTTCATGCACACGTTAGGAGCGTACGCACAGTGAAGTTCAGTCAAAGATTTGCTGTGCATAAACTTCAAGGATCCTCCATCCAAAGACATGAAGCATGGCACCTTCGACGTAGACATCCAAAAAGATGCCGTCGACGAACAACACGACGGCGGCTGCGGCGGCGTCCTCCGGCCCTCCCGGATATGCCACCTCGCCATCATTTCCACCGCCTTCTGGGCTCTGGTGTTTTTCCTGCCCTCGTCCACGCAAGGCGGCGAAGGCTTGGCGTCCGTCTTGTTCAAGCCGTCGACGTTCTCAATTCCTCTTTTTTCCAGCGGTGAATTAGTCGGCGGTCCGCCCGGGGCGCCGCCAGCCTCGGCGACGGTGCCCGGGGCGCAGCCAGTCGCGGACCGTTGCGCGGGACGGTACATCTACATGTACGACCTGCCGCCGCGCTTCAACGACGACCTCGTCCGCGACTGCGGCAAGCTCGATCTGTGGACGGACATGTGCCCTTACGTGGCGAACAGCGGCATGGGCGAGGCCCTTGGCGAGGAAGGCGGCGCCTTCTCCGACCGCGGCTGGTACGGCACCCACCAGTTCATGCTCGACGTTATCTTCCACGCCCGGATGAAGGCGCACGAGTGCCGCACCGACGACCCCGCGCTCGCCGCCGCCGTGTTCGTGCCGTTCTACGCCAGCCTGGACTGCGGGAGGTACGTCTGGAACAGCACGTCGATGCGGGACGCGCTCGCGCTGGACCTCGTGGAGTGGCTGGC
>BCLG01000531.1:160932-176261 GCA_001602295.1 Zoysia matrella
GCTGGTACGGCACCCACCAGTTCATGCTCGACGTTATCTTCCACGCCCGGATGAAGGCGCACGAGTGCCGCACCGACGACCCCGCGCTCGCCGCCGCCGTGTTCGTGCCGTTCTACGCCAGCCTGGACTGCGGGAGGTACGTCTGGAACAGCACGTCGATGCGGGACGCGCTCGCGCTGGACCTCGTGGAGTGGCTGGCGCGGCGCCCTGAGTGGCGCGCCACGGGCGGCCGCGACCATTTCTTGGTTGCTGGCCGGACCGCGGTGGAGTTCAGCCGGAGCGCTGACGACAAGTGGGGCACCAAGCTGCTCCGCATCCCGGCCTTCCAGAACGTGACGGCGCTCGTCCTGGAGACCGTCCCGTGGGCCGACAACAACGTCGCTGTGCCTTACCCGACCTACTTCCACCCCGAGACGGCCGCCGACGTGGTCGCGTGGCAGGAGAAGGTGCGCGAGGCGGAGCGCGAGTGGCTCTTCTCTTTCGCTGGCGCGCCGCGTCCCGGGAACAGCCAGACCGTCCGCACCCAGATCATCCAGCAGTGCGGCGGGTCAAGTCGTTGCAGTCTCTACCGCTGCGGCGGCGGCGGCGGCGGCGGCGCCAATTGCTCCTCGCCCGGTGGCGTGATGCGCCTCATGGAGAGCTCGACGTTCTGCCTCCAGCCGCGCGGCGACTCGTTGACGCGGCGGTCCACGTTCGACGCCATCCTGGCCGGGTGCATCCCGGTGTACTTCCACCCCGGCTCGGCGCACACTCAGTACACGATGCACCTCCCGAAAGACCCCGACAAGTACTCGGTGCTCATCATGCACACGGATATCACCGGCCGGAACGTGAGCATCGAGGAGACGCTGGGCAAGATCCCGGCGGAGACGGTGAAGGCGATGCGCGAGGAGGTGATCCGGCTCATACCAAAGGTGGTGTACGCCGACCCCAGGTCAAGGCGCGTCGACTTCAAGGACGCATTCGAAGTCGCGGTGGAGGCCGTCATCGATCGAGTGGCCGGCCGGCGGCGAGGCGCGTCGGCCGACCCGAAGCACTAAGAGACGCCGCCCAAGCTGCATCCGGCGATGCTGATCCATCGGCCAGTTTTGTCGCTGTTTCGTCGCGTTTGTGTGCCATGTACTTGTGCATATGCTCCATGTATGGGCACAGATCCGTCAAAACGCGAGAAAAGAAAGAGTGAGAAGGTTCCTCCATGAGTCACTCACAAATATTTTTTTTTAAAAAAAATCGAACGATTCTAGTCGTTTATCTGTTGAATTCAATGACGTACAGTTACGATCTCACGTGAGAGTGCTTTGGGTAAATCCTCGCATATCAAAACGCTGCGAGATGCATGGGCACATCGCCGCGCCCCCCCCCCCCCCCCCCCCCCCCCCCCCCCAACACACACACACACAAAATATCGGGGTCCCGTGGAGCCGTCGATCGTGTGGATCGAAGCACGACGACTTGACCCTGCACATGCCGTGCCGGGTCAAAAAATCTGCTTATCCCCGGCAGCTGATGCCGATGCATCGCGTACCAAGCCGGTCACCATCGGTGCGTCACTAGTGTTCCTCGACGACTTGACGGTGGAGCTGCCTTGCACCGCCACCGCTTGGCTACCTGGTCAATGACCGCTCCAGTGCAAAGTCGAATGCGCCCTCAAAGTCCACGCGCCTCGACCCCGGGACAGGGTTTCATTTACCATTTGCATCGAAAAAAATTTGATGGTGATCGGTTTGTCGAAAATCGTAAAAATTATAAAAATTTCAACATGTTAAAATTGAAAAATTAAAATTTGAACGAAATTCAATCGAAATGCTTTAAGTAAACTAGTCTATTTTTTCGGTTTATTTAGTAGTTTTACCGGTTTATTGATCGGTTTCTTCAATTTTAATGATTTTTAGGTTTTAAAGTTTGAAACTCACCGGTGAAAACTGCTTTATCAATTGATTTTCAAATTTTCAAAAAAATTTAAACTTTCAAAATTTTAAAATAAAAACTAATTGTTTGATAAAACCGAACCCAACCAATTTTTATAGTTTTGTTAACCTTGCCCCGGTTTGCTTACCACCGTGGCCGCCAGGATGGGATGGAAGATGAGACTGATCTTCTCATCGCTCATTGCGGTCACCAGTTCATGTCCATGACCGAGGGCCGCGTGCGCGCGTGTTTCTGATGACATTTCTGGACGGCACCGGTTTAACTTTTTTTATTTTTTATTTTTTTTAAAAAAATAAACCAAAAATTGGTCATCTGATAAAACTATATTGGACAGGGTTCACAAAACCGCTCGAAAACCGCTGCGGTTCGGTTTTTACGGTTGACCGGTTTTGGTTTTTAAAATTTTAAAAAAATTTGAAAATTCAAAAACCGCTCAAACCGAGCGGTTTACCGCAAAAACCGTTGAAAACCCGCTCAAACTGATTTGATTTCAAATTAAAAAAAGGTAAACCGTAAAAACCACTCGGTAAACCGTAAAAACCGTTCAGTTTTCTCTCAAAAATTTGATTTTTAAATTTGTCCGATTTTTTTAACAATTTTCGCGATTTTTATTAAACCGCTCTCGAACAGTTTCGCTCAAACCATTTTTTGAAACCCTCATATTGGGTCGGTTTCGCGTGCGAATCCGGTGTGGATTTCTGCCACGTCGAGTCGCCGTCGAACGGGCAGCCCGCGAGCAGTTTATGCGGAGCCGAGGTGAGCTTGTAGCCTAGACGGAGCCGAGCCCAGCCAGGGGCGAAGCTACTTTAGCTGTTGGGTCAACTGATTACTGTTTGCTACTGTTAATCAAGCTCTCTGACCCCTCAGCCAAAGGCACTGACACCCACCAGCCAGCTCACGCTCTGGCTTCGCCCCTGAGCCCAGCACAGCGGAGAGGTCATGCGGCTACAGGTGTTCGATGGTGACAGGGTGGTGACGTGGTTGCCATCCACGTCGGATTCGCACACCAACTGAGTGCGGACGGTCCGTATATAGAGAGAAATAATTCTCTATACACGAATCTTGCCGCACATTCTCGGCCCGTCATTCTGCCACGTTGCCCCGCTGATTTCGCGCCACGTCACCCCCTCCTCCCGAGTCCCAACCTAGGCTCCGCCGCCGCCGACCAGCCCGCGCACCCCACACCGCCAACGCCGCCGCCCAGCCCGCGCACCCCACCACCGCCAACGCCCCCGCCCAGCCAGCGTACCCCACCTCCGCCAACGCCGCCGGCTCCTTCCTCTAGCCCACCCCAGCGCTGGGCAGCCCTCGCGCCCCGCCCCTGCTGCCGCCGCCGCCCAGCCCGCGTACCCCGCCTCCGCTGCCGCCCCCCAGCCTGCGATCGCTCCCTACCCAATCTCCATCCCTGGAAGCCGCCGCTCGACCTCGATGCTGCGCCAACCCACTTCCCCCCGCCGCCCCCGGCCCCAAGTCGCAGGGCGCCTCGCACGCTGTGCTCTGCGGCGTCGGCCTCACCGATGCTGACAGCTGCAGGTAGGCGTCTCCTCGGTCTGGTACGAGGGCAACACCAGCAACATGCACCTGCTCCGCGCCTCCCCGAGGCTGTGCGCCATGGTGTCCGCGAGGCCAGCATGGTGTGATTCCGCTTCAAAACCGTCGAGGTCAGCGACGCCATCTCCATGGGCATGCGGGGCATGTGCTACAGCCTCCAGTCCCTCGACCTCATCGCCAAGAGCATCAGACCATCATGGGCGCGCAGCACTACGACGCCAACATATCCATCCCTGGCTGCGACAAGAATGTGACTTCATCTCGTCAGAGAGGAGGAATTTCGGTGGCTCTGAAAGTGTGCACGTTTCAGTTACTTTAGTAGGAGTGCCGTGCTTCATGTTCCATCATCAGCACATTGAAATACTGAACTAAATTAGTTGCTTGCCTGATACTTTTGAGTTCTACAATTCGATTTCTGTGGGAGTCTTAACAGTTTGTGGTGTCTTCTGTACAGCCATCACAGATTCACAGTACAGCACTTAGCTCCTACTAAAATTTGTACCCTATTTGTTGTTTGAATGGGTTCTGAGTTCATTGAGCATATGTTTTCATTCCAAGCTTACAAATTAGTAGCTTTTTCTGCATAAGTCCTAAAATAATTATGCCTGCTGAGATCTTAGTTGGAGTATTACAGTCCTTGAACCGCAGATGTAAGGTACGATAATGGCAGTGGGACGGCTTAATCGACCTAGTATCATTATATATGGTGGAACTATTAAGGTAACCTTTCTTTCTTTCCTTCAATTTTTGCTAATAGTTACTTAGCTGCACGGTAATAGCGGTGAGGCTTTGAGCAAAGGCAGAAAGAAGCTAGCTGTTAGCCTTGCTTAGTTGTACTAATCCATCTCAGAACTTAGAAAATTTGCTCAAAATAGTTATAGTTCCAAAAACTGATGAAATCAAATTTGTTACTTCTGTGTGATGATATACTTCTTGCTAAAAATATTATCTTCTGTGAAAACATCTCTGAAAATTGTTTATACCCCTATTTATGCTGAAACTCAATTATGCAATGTCTTAAAACAGTGAAACCAACTTGCTAAACCGTGTATCCTGCTTCATAAAGGAAAATTATTTCCAGTCCTGATGAATTGTTAAGCCAAATCAGAATTTAAGCTGTCCTTTTGCTTCTATGAAATCCACTTTAGTATTAAATAAACAATTAAAACCTTATTAATCCAATTTATGTCACTCTTTTTCTGGTATGCTCTTGAAATCATGAGTTGTATCATGTCACTTGCACACCATCTCATGTAATTGCAATCATGTTCCACCGTGTTGCATCAGCACCATTGCCTTGTAAACATTAACAATGAATATTTGTATCGTTAGAGAATATGATTGTAAATCATGAAGGATCATATTTAAACAACTGCGGATGAAAATCCCCTTGCCTTGCAACTCAAAATAAGATTGGTTGTATTAAGTCTGGAAATTCTGTTTTTTTTTCAGTTCTATACTTCTAACCTCAAGAAGATTATTTATTCATTGTTATGTTACAGTGCTATTTACTACTCAGTTCTAATATGAATTATAATCAGCTGCTGGTCAAAATATATGGTGCGGCAACGCCGCGCCCATGTTTCAGTTCTTTTCCATATAGAGCAGGCAAATGGGAGAGCGAGAGAGTGGGACTGCGGGAGACAACAGAGAAAAATACAAGAGTAACGACGTTAACTAAGCATCGACGGAGGTCTGAGCCGAAACAAAATGGGAACTGGATAGCCAATGAAACACTGCCGTGTGGCAGGAGTAGACATGGGAGTATAAAAACGAAAGCACCGAGCGTCCATCTGTGGGAGGATGCCCGGGAGAAGAGAAGCCAGATTCCAAAATTTGGCATCAAACAGTGTTACTTTTGTTCTTGCTAAACACGGCGCTGGGGACCATGATCGTTTGCATCGAGTCATTTCACTAGCGATAGCTAAGGTTAATGAAATAGATATCCGTTCTAATATGAAGCTGGGTTCCCAGTTATGAATTAATTTCAGAGAACTACAGGTAACTTGACAATATTTATAAGGAAACTCTAGATTTAAAGTCCAACTTCGTAGAAATACAAATGCATATGCAGTTAAGCAGAGAACTAGTAGTACATACTTAGCTGCACAATGTGATATAACCCCTGTAATGGCAGAAAAGCATCGAAATCCTCTGCCTTCACACTGGTGAACGTGTTCCCAGGGAGAGTGGCTTCCTACCATCGGTTACTGTAGCTGAGGGTCTGATTATTGGGCGCTATACCAATTTTATTGTTCATCATGCAGTGTAGCAAATCATCTCGTTGGTTCAATGTAGATCGAACGGCTGGGACGGTGGATGAAGTCGCCCACCTATTTCCAGTGAAGGCAGGCGATCTTGATCCGAATTGAAGAAGAGGGATGCTCGATACTGACGCACATTCAGTTTGTGCTGGGATGGATATTTAAACACGGGACCTTTTTGTCATAAGTATGATAGGAGGATGCTTGAAACGTAGTAGAAATTTTGCATCCAACTTCGTCGAGAATTGTTCGTACAGTTCTGGTAATGATGAAAAAAAAACCTAAACGTTTCAACGGCCCTAAATTGCAATTGTTCATCACAGAGTATTACACATAATCCCTGTGATAATGTCTAGCTAACTGAATGCGAACAGGGCATCCCACTCGTGGGGGTCTTCCGCCTTCTGCCCTTCACGCAGCAACGGGTACTTCCAGCTATACATCTCCACGTTCTCCTCCGCGCCACCTTTCCTCATCTTCGCCACCTTGTCAATCACGGCCGCCACCGCGACGTCGAACGCATCCATCATCGACGTGTCCAGCCTCGTTGACGGATCGGTGTATGTCACCGTCGGGATGAGGCTGACGACGGCCTCCCTCATCGTCTTGATAGTCTCCGGTGGTATCCGGCGAAGCGCCGTCTCCACGCTGACGTTCTTCCGCAGGTCGTCCTCGGGGATGTACACCGAGTAGTCCACGTGGTTCTTTGGCAGGTGCCAGGTGTACTGCACGTACGCCGTGCCGGGGTGGAAGAACACCGGGATGCAGCCGGCGATCACGGCGTCGAAAACCGACCGGCTCGTGGACGAGCTGCCGCGCGGAACGAGGCAGAACGTCGAGCTCTGGAAGTGATGCATGACGCTGGCGTGGGACTCGCACTTGTTGCCGGGGCCCTTGCTGCACTCCAACAGCGAGCAGTTGGGCGACGCCGCGCACTGCTCGGCGAGGAGGCGGGGTATGGACTTGCCGTCGTCGGTGCCGGTGCGCGCGCCCGCGTAGGAGAAGAGGTAGGGGCGGTGGAGGCCGCGTACCCGCTCCTGCCAGAGGAAGACGTCGTCGTCGCTCGCCGGGTGGAACGCGGTCGGGTACGGGACGGCGGCGTCGTTGAGGTGCCAGGGGCTGGCCTCCACGACGAGCGCGGTCATGTTCCTTACGGCGGGGAGGAGGAACAGCTTGCTCCCCCACTCTGCGTTGCCGTCGCCCTGCCGCCGGAAGTCCCACGTGGTGCGTCCGGCGACGAAGAAGTGGTCGCGGCCGCCCATGGTGCGCCACTCGGGCCGCGCGGTGAGCAGGTCCGCCAGCTCCAGCGCCAGGGCGTCCCGCGCGGACACGTTGTAGCCCCAGAGGTACCGGGCCACGTCGAGGCCGCCGTAGAACGGCACGAAGACGGCGGCCGCGAGGGACGGGTCATCTGTGAGGCACTCGTACCGCCGGATCCGGTCGTGGAAGATGAGGTCCAGCGCGTGGGTGTCGGTGTCGTACCAGCCGGTCTCCTGGAACGCGCCGTCGCTGCTGCCAACGAGCTGCGGGCCGAAGCCGCCGTTGGCCATGTACCCGCACATGTCCGTCCACGGGGAGAGCGTCCCGCAGCTGCGGACCATGTCCGCGTTGAAACGCGGAGGCAGCTCCTGCACGTAGATGTACCGCCCGTTGCACAGGTCTCCCTTGACGTCCGCCTTCGCCAGCATGGGGGCGACGGGGCGGCCCCCGTCCCCGTGAGCCGCCGCCGAGGTGGAGTCCTTTGCCAGCGCCCCGTCGCCAGTGTCAGTTTCGGAACCCGCGACCGAGGACTTGAACAATGATTCCTCGCCGTCGCTTGCAAAAACACTCTCGTCCCTGCGAGCAATCGGGACGATCTTCTGAGCGCCGGCCAGCGCCGGCGGCGGACCGGCCACTTCCTCGATGAGCACCGAGTCGCCGGCACTTCCGAAGACGTAGCAGTGGTGCGCGAGCAAAGACACGGTGGCGACAAGCAGGAGCACGAAGCAGAGGTTGGAGCACCGGCGCTGCGCCCTGTCGTACTTGCCCTGCTTGTCGAGCTCCTCCTCGTCCTCCTCCTCCGCCACCGCGTGCAGGCGGCCGACGCCGTCGCCCGCTGGCAGCTCGCCAGCGTTGTGCCGCTTCATGCCGCACGGCGGTGTGGGCCGGCCGAGCTATTAGGTGGCAGTCACACGGTAGGGCTCTGGCCGGCTGATTCGTGGAACTGTTGAAGCTCTCTGGTTCACGGACGCGGGATCCGAGGCGCGGACGATTGAGCCGCGCGCGGCGTGGGCATCAAAAGACGAGCGTTTCCATTGGGCCAACGCGATGGGTTGCTCACTGACATGGAAGCTAGAACGATCTCGGGTATCAAGTCAACCTCGCGTGGGGTTAACCAAATCGGGGGTGATTATCTAGCCTCCTGACACCGTCAGTGCGAAGCCTGGCTGGCTGGCAACACGTGATTACGCGTAGAGTAAGGCGAAGTCAGCTCCGTCGCCGGCGGCTCCGACGGGGTGTGCGTGTGCCCGATCGAGCGAAGGAAGCGGAATTAAATGGCGAGCGCGTGGTGGCGCGCTTACGAGTAAGCAGAGTATTGCGAAATCAGCAGTTTGCCGTTGGCTTATCCATGCACTCCACTGCTAATACTTTGTGTTTTGTCTTGTCCTAGCAGTGAGATGTTTGAAACACGATCTACAAATATGACCTGAAAATTTCGCATTTGAATACTCTTCAACGTCTCGACTTGGTGCCGACGTGTTGCATTGAGTCTTGGAGTTAACCGTGTGATCGTTCGTCGTGGGCGCGTTGAGGGTTGACAGCGGCGTACTAGGATTCTATAAAGGGTATAAAAAAAATTTCAACTATATGGACGAAGACAACACTATATAGTAACAGTGTCAGTCACTAAAGATTAACGAAGAAAAAAAACTAAGTAAACTATAGAGCACTTGTCTTTTTCACTCAAAATGACCGAAAATAACGGTCGACCACCCCATTCTATCAAATCTTGGTTTAGTTTATTATGTCTAAAAACATGCGATCTAAAGAAGATGCAACTCGTAAATTCATTGAACTCATGAAAAAAGAGAGAAAAATATTTCAAAAAACATCAAATATTTTATTACTGCAGATTAGAAGTTCTATCCTTCTATCAACTATTTCGCCATTCAAAATTAAATGTTCATTGTATTTCGCTTGAAGATTTCAGCAGAGCTAAGTGTATTTGGTGTCAAAAATCACGACGGAGCAATAATGTCCGAATGAAAAAGGTACTTAGGTAAAACGGCTAATAGATCTTAAATCGACTATATAAACATTAGTTTAGATAATTAAATAAAAAATAACAATCTAGCATAGACTTATATTAATATCTAAAATTTAGTTATTATCATCTCACATATATAACAATATTTTAGTATCATCTATGTGTATTTACTATTTAAATATCTGTTAAAATTAAAAATTTAACTTATACATGCATTAAAACTAATTTGAACTAAAATTTTTAAGTATGTCGTGGCATATGTGGCTCACCCGCTGAGTACGCCAGTAAGGGTTGAGCTAGGCAGCTAGCTTTAGAGGTGTAAAACAGACCTGCTTAAGTTACTTTTAAAACTTCTTTAGTTAAAAAAATAAATTAAAATTTAGAATTTCTCTCCATTTTTCAAAAAAATTAGTTTATTTTGTTGAACTTAAAGGTTAGCCTTAGAAGATGTTTGTTTGAGTCAAATCGCAAAGTAAACAGCTCACAGAGGTAGTTAAAAGCGCTGTTTTATGTTTGGTTCCGCCGTCCTGTAATCACGTGACGTCGTGATCCGCTCCGGAACTTTAGAAGCCCGATACCGTCCGTCTACCGGCGTAAACGAGTCCCATCGGCATTGCGGCTAGGCCTGGACCATAAGCTCGAAGCTCGCAAGCCAACTCAGCTCGCTTTTGGCTTGGCTCGACTCGGTTTAGCTTGATAAATTTTCAAACAAGCCAAACTCATATTTTAGGTCGCTTCGATTACAAATCGAGTCAAGCTAGCTTGCAAGCTGCTCGCGAGCTAATCATATTTAAAATCTTATTCTTATTTCTATTTCGGGAATGTACATCTTTTTTATAGTATGATTGGTTACCTTCTTTATTTCTATTCGAAGAATGTACATTTTTTTTATGGCATGATTGGTTACCTTCTTTATCTTATGATTTCTGCTTGCCTTATTTATCATCACGCACTATCTCACCAAATCAACAGACAGCCGCAGCGCCGCTGGCTACTCATGTGCGTTCCTAGCACCCTGAAGCCGAGGTCAGCACACATGGCATCGCGTTCACAAATCAAATCGACTTCAACGACGAAAGCTCCGGCCAAGATCACCCGCCGAGGAGGAGGTGCGAAGCCACCTCAATCAAAAGCTGATCTGTCTCCAAAACACGCTACATACACGATGAGCATAAATCACTTTTATAATGCATTCGTTGAACATGTATGTTCAAGTTACATGTACCAACTTTTATTCTCTTCTGAATAAATAATTTCTGTAGATGCAGGATATAGAACATGAGGGTGAGACAAATGGAGATGAGGAGCAAAACAGCTTTGACAATAATGACGAATTATCTTAAAGCATGCCGTTGTTAGATGAATTAGTTAACGGTGGAAGTGACTGGGAGGAGGAAGATGAGGTTGTGGCGTCGAAAAGATAAAGAAAAGGCAAGAAGCTAAAGGATGGTGTTTCAGTATCTCCAAAGAAAGCTGGTAAAAAAAGAGGCGAGCTAATTGCTGTAATCATTTTAAGGTGATTAAGGTTCCATCCAAAAAAGAAAAAGGGGTTATGGTGACAAAGGCAAAGTGCAAGTTCTGTGAAAAAAAGTTATTTGTACAGAGAAGGAGGTGCAACTACACATCTGAACCGGCACTTGACAGCATGCACACAGTACAAGAATAAACTGGCAAAAACTAAAGGTACGCTCAACTTTCATCCAGATAAGGGAGGTTCACTTGTTGTTAATCCTATAGAATATGATCGTGAGCATACCTGTAAGATAATTGCTAATATGATAATAGTCCATGATTATCCATTTCGGATGGTAGAGCATAAATGGTTTAATGTCTTGATGAAGTGGTTGAATTCCAACTATGAGTGGATTGGTAGGAAAAGTATAAGAAATGAATGCATGAAGGTTTATGAAACTGAAAAAGATCTCTTGAGAAAGAGTCTTAGAGATGTTGAATCAATAAGTTTAACATGTGACTGCTGGACTTCTAATCAAAATCTTTCGTACATGTGTTTGGTTGCACGTTACGTAGATGCTAATTGGGTTATGCAATGCCGTGTCCTGAACTTTTTTGAGTTGGATCCTCCACACACGGGAGATGTGATATCTCATGCTATTTTTGAATGCTTGATTGAATGGAAAATA
Organism: Zoysia matrella; assembly: GCA_001602295.1. Taxonomy (NCBI): domain Eukaryota; kingdom Viridiplantae; phylum Streptophyta; class Magnoliopsida; order Poales; family Poaceae; genus Zoysia; species Zoysia matrella. The sequence continues at coordinate 172,065 of BCLG01000531.1, forward strand.
GAAGATAAGATTATGACAATCACTCTAGATAATGCTTCTTCAAATGATTGTGCCATAAATGGTTTGTTCAACAAGCTTGTTGCAAGAAAAACCACATATTGTGAGCCTGCGTACTTCATGTTCGTTGCTCTTCTCATATTGTGAATTCAGTAGTTCATGATGGGCCGCAAACACTAGAATCTTTGATCATCAATGCAAAAAATACTGTGAAATACTTCAAGAAGTCTCCAGCTCACATGCATAAATTTTTGGAGATCTGTAGCCATTATGAAATAAAAGTTGTAAGAGGTTTGCCTTGATGTGAAAACAAGGTGGAGTTCAACTTATAAAATGTTATCTACCTGCATTGAGTACAAGAATGCATTTACTTATTATGCTGATGTGGACACTAAATATAAGTGGGAACCTAGGCAAGATGATTGGGATTTGTATGAAAAAATTCAACTAATATTGAAGACAATGGCTATGGCAACAACTGCATTTTCAAGATCGACCTACCCCACTCCAAATGTTTTCTATCCGTACGTAATGAATGTTAAGATTGCATTGAAACATGCAATAGAATCTGCAGATAAATATTTGATACCAATGGCATCTGCAATGTTGGATAAATTCAATAAGTATTGAGAAAAAAGAAAAATGTTATGGCTAATGCGACTATCCTGGACCCTAGATTCAAAATGAGGTATATTGAATGGTGCTTTGCACAGATGTATGATTCTGCAAGGTCTCAAAATTTAATTCATGCAATTAACACTGAGTTAGAGTTGCTCTACAAGATGGCTGAGATTAATTATCGTGACAAGGTCACAACGCTCACAAGAAGAACTAAGTTAGCCTCATCTTCAAAGGATACAACTAGCTCATTAGCTTCTGTTGTCTCTAGTGGATTTCAGTCATTTTTGCAATCTAATGTTACAGAAGGTTCAAAGTCTGAGTTGTTGATCTTTTTGGATGAACCAAACGTGCCCATTAATGACAAGGATTTCAAGTTACTTGATTTCTGGAAGGTGAATGCACATAGGTACCCTGTTGTGCCCAAATTCGTCGATTCTGTGCTATTTCTAAAACCTGTGGTGGCGAGAGATTAATAATGTGATGACCTTTTGATATCGAGTGATAAAAAGTTGAAGCATATTATGGTTTAGTTATCGTTTTTACTTTTTCTAAAAATATTTGATGCCGTTTGATATAAACTTCATGGTGTTAAACATGTCTACAACTTGAAACTTTGGTATGAATATTTGAAATGTTTTTTAATTGTGCTTTACATCCTGAGCTCGCAAGCTAAACAAGCTAGCTCGAGCTTATACGAAGCCAAGGTAAACTGCAATTTTAACTCATTTCTTTTTTCAAACTTTTTTTCGCGAGCTCGCCAAGCCAAGCAAGCGGCGTCCAGGCCTAGTTACACCCCTAGCTAGCCTCGGCCCTCACGTCGTCACACATCTTGCCATCTTGGGCCACCCCGCCTGGAGAAAAACGAGTCTGAGAACGTCCTCATCTGAGTGCGTCATCTGAACTCTCACCTCTACAATATAAAAAAACAACGTCAAATCTCAGCCATTTGATTGCTTGATCCAACGGTTCTTGTCACGTTTTCATGTGAGTACGTCGGTAGAAAATCTGCTTTAACCCGGCCTGCCTGCGCCACGCCGCAGTCTGCGGAGCCGAGGACGAGCGGCCGCGGCTGCAGGGATCCATGGAACCGCGGATGCGCCCGTTGTCCGTGGGCACGCGCCTGGAGAACGCAATTGGGACGAGGAGACGCAAGTCGAGTACTTGTCAGGACCCGGCCGCAACGTCACAGGCTATTGCCTATCCATTCCTCGATCCAGACCAGGCTCGTGCAAACTAGAACACCACCGCGCACGGCATCGGTTCCATGCCTCGATCGGAGGATGTAGTATCTCACTGCGTTGGGCAAAGCGAATCGCTGCCGCAAGTGGCAGTGCTCACCTCTACCAACAAGGAGAAGTAGGGCAGCGGGATTTCGCGTAAAATACCGCGCGCTAGCCTTCGATTGTGGGTAAGGAACGCATAGAGTATGTAAGCGATCTCGGATTTCGAGTGATCGGCACTGCCCGTGCCGGAACAACGTGGTCGCAGAAGTTAATGGCGCGCGTGACGAGAATCCATTGGATTCCATGAACTCTGTTCCTTCCGTTGTTAAATTGATATTATTATTATTTTTTAATTTTAACTATTTGTTTTATTTAAAAAATTATTTCAAATATGTAAAATTTTAAGTTGTTATTCAAATAACTCTAATGATTAATCAAATTATAACAAAATAAGTATATTATTTTTATCAAAATTTTTTAATAAAACGAATAATCAAAGTTGAGATTAAAATTCAACGGCGACATCAATTTAAAAATAAAAGAAATAATTCATTTGTGAGTATTTTTAGTCCAAAATTATGCACAATTGTTATGTAGGAGTACCATACAAATGGATCCGTCATTCTACGAAAAACTTTGATATACTCAATTCTCATCACTCATCACAAAACTAACGCTTCATGATTTTACACGTAAATCTGTATTAATTTATTTAAATAATAAAATTGATTTGATATGCAGTTATTATTAATTGCATTCACCATTGATTTTGTGATGAATGGTAAGGATTGTCTGTGATAAAGGGTGTGCTCTGCTCCTCAGCTGGCCCGATGTAACTAGAGTAACTAGTCATGCTTATAGATCACAAAAATCATAGTTAGAGTAGTCACAAAGGAAGACAACACGTTATAGAGAAGTGTCTACTTCTAAGTAGCGCCTGACTACTGAATGGGTGTATATATAAGTATTGTTATAACCAATGCTCTGGTTAACCAGTCAGATAGCTACATCCTCACTACATTGGTGTCGGGTTCAAGCGCTGACTTCTCCCTTAAAAATTCCTTGGTTGGTAGTCTGCCAGCAAAGGTTCATTTTTTTTAGTATTGTTGTACTCACATATCATGATATTATTGATAACAGAGGGAGAAAAACGGTTATACAGAAAGGCCTAATTCTAAGCAACGGTCAATGACTGAATGGGTGCACGTACAAAGTATTGCAGTACTTACACAACCCAACCAATATAATGAGGTTTCATTTGAAACATAAGAATTTTTACAACCTGTGTTTTTTTTAAATTGAACTGATTCATATATAAAATTTCTGTGAGATTCATATAAAATTCATATGCTCCAAACATAACCTCAATATTTAACAATTATAGAGAAGTATCTACTTCTAGAAAGCGATCAATGGCTTAATGTAGCATATACAAGCATTGCACCTCACATAGCCTAACCAAGATATAAATCTTTATTGATAATTAAGAATCATTTATAGAGAATTGGATACTTTTAGGCAGCAGCGGACGATTGAATGAGGGCACATACAAGTATTTTAGTACTCACATATTCAACAGAGGCCTGACAAATATATAAATATTTATTGATGATGATAATACATAAAATGACATACCATTAGACCATCAACAGTGCTAGTTAAACCACCAAACGTAAGGAAAATGCTTATCTTGCTACATATATTGTTCGATGGTTTCAATGCGGACATCATTTGATACGTTCTAATATGAAAGCGCAGGGCATCACGGAGGGAGCATCATATATTCTCCTGTTCAAAAATATAATTATTTATAGGTTGAGTCAAAATCATTTTTTTAACATTGACCATTAATAATATTTTGTCATATATAAAATATGTTATTAAATTCATCCTGAAATAGACTTTCATAATATGTAACTATTTATACTTAGAAAATTATTTAATATTTTAAATATCATCCGTCAAAAATACAAAAATTTAACTTTGATTAAATCTAAAAATATTTATACATTGAAACGGAGGAAGTATAACACTTTTGAAACATAGAATTTTTTTTAATAAAATCATAAACGAATTTTGTAAAAATGGCTCAATTTTGACGAGAACAAAAAATGCAGCATTTGGCGACAGGAGTCCAGTTCCTTTGTCCTCCAAAACATAAAAACGACCTATCCTTATCCAAAGCCCCCCACTCCGTTAAACCCCGGCCACGATGGCCACCCCCTCCACCTCGGCCCCGGCGCCAGCGTCCTCCGCCTTCCCCCTCGCCGCGGCTGCGGCCGTGCGCTTCCCCCGTGCCTCCGCTTCCGCGTCACGCACGCGCGCCTCCGCTCTCGCTGAGCGGCGTCGCACGCGG
>BCLG01000532.1:30518-41981 GCA_001602295.1 Zoysia matrella
CGCGAACGCGGTGTTATCGTACGAGGCCGGCATGGAGAAGGACTTCTTGAGCGCTCGCGCACCGTCCGGCGCCGCGACGCGGTTGCCCGCCGGCTGCAGCACCGGGCGGCCGTCGATCTGGGCGACGCCGCCCGCGGACTTGACGTTGGAGTTGCACATCCTGCCTGCCTGGTCCGGTCCGGCGAGCGCTCTGTCCTCCCTTCTGGTCCCTGCCTGCAGTTGTTAGCTGGTTGGCTCTCGAGTGGGATGCTGTGAGTTGTGACGGATGGATGAAGCGAGTGCCGCGAGGTGGTATATATACGCGAGCGCGGCGCGGGGGCGGGAAGGGCGAGGAAGGTGGTGGGGCTGGTAGGTAGGGACAGGTCACAGGTGACGACGCTGTCGGCTCTCTGCATCTGCGTTTGCCTGGCAGCTTGAGCTCTGGGAGGTTGGAGGGAGGAGGCCAAGCTCCTGCAGGCAGGGGATGGCTGTACTGTTACTGTGCGAGGCTATTTATCTTTTAGTTTCCTGTTGGATCCAACGGGCAACGGACGGTCAGTTGGGAGTGCTTAAGAAGCCTTGCATTGGCTGGGAACGTACAATGGTGAGGCGCATAGGACGCAGCACGCATGAGGTTGAACCGACTGAACGGACGGACAGCGAGTGAAACGCTCGTGGCCCCTTGAAAGTGCCGAACGCGACTTACGAAAGCCACAATTCGATGGCTCCTCAAAGGACAGCGACTTGGGTGATGAAGGTGTTTATATCGCGAGCAACAGTGACGAGACACCGCCAACTCGATCGCTGAGAACATGCATCTTACCCGATGATGAAAGGCGCCGCTTTTCGGTGGTTAGTTCCGCGCACAACGAAATTACCTCAGGATCTGGATGTACCATACTGTAAAGAAATTTCCTAATCGACCAGCAGGTAGATGCCAACCAAATTACTCGTCAGGATTCGTCTTCCACTCCGGCCAACGACGGCCGACCATACCAGCAGACGACGGGCAGCACAAGGCGCGCAGACATGCCAACATGCACACACGGGCCTTGCACGCTCGGCTCCAATCGACTTAAACCACGCACACGTTGATGCAGTACCGTGTCGTCCTTGTACAATAGCTTGGCACAGCACTCGAAATTTCGCGAGGCTGACAGATGGTCGCTACGGGATCGATCCGTTCGTACCCGGCTCACATGCAGAGACCGAGCATACACGTACGGTGCACCTGCTGACATGACAAGACGAAATATAGTTGGAGCTAATTATGCGCGCGTTCACGAGATGCCGGGAGGAGCTGGATTTTTTGGGCGGAGGCCGCCGGAGGAAGCGTCCTGCCTGCCAGTTGCCGTCCACGATCTCGTGCCGTCCGCGTGTATGATTGCGGCGGTGCTGGCGTGCGCGCGTAGGTGTAGCCAAGGCGGAGTAGTAGCCTGGAACCACGAGGATCAGCCGGAGCCTGTGGCGTCGAAGTCGAACCATTGCTGTGGGGAGGAGAAGAAAAGAAACGGATGGCCGACCCTGCAGCCTGCCCACGTTCTCCCGGCCCTCTTTCGAGCTGGCAAAGGAATCTCGCGCTCCGTCGTCCAATCAAATCCGCTCTTTCCCGTCGAGCTACCGATGATTCGTTCATTCGATCCGAGCCGACCCACGTCTCGCTAACGCCCGTTGCGCCTCATCATCGAGTCGATCTCTCCTAATCATCTCCGTGCCGCTGCCGTTACAACTGGGCCTCGATCGCCCGCAGCGGTTACGACGGGGACGAATCATCGCGCACAACCCGTGCCCGGTAGCTCGCGCGCTAATCAATTGGAGCCGATCGCGAGGCAGGCGACCGACACGCATCTCATTCGTCGTCGACCTCCAAACCAAATCAGAGTCGATCCGTGGCTTTGCGCGTGCAGTGTAGGCGCTGCGTGATCACGCTCGCCTGTCTTGAGGCGGCTGGTGGCGCACATGTGCGCGCCGCATAAAGCCCCCCGCCCGCCCGTCCGTGGCGTCGGCTCGCCGCTCGTGCACCGCGATTATTTTTGGCGCCGAATGTGGTGGTTGGAGATCAGCGCGGAGCTGGTATTCTGTGCCGGTTACCGGTCCGTTATCGCGATAGGATATGTGCTGTGCGCGGAGCGTGGTTGGTTCTGAACGATTCGGTTCTCTGGATCGGCAAGCGGATAAAGGAGGCCATGTTCGCGGCACAGGTGCTGGCACTGCTGCAAACTTGAATGCCTGTGTTTTTGTGGAGCGGCAAACGCCGTTGATCCCGGGTGTCGGAGGGATTATTCGCAGGTTGGAGATCGATATCCAATCGAAGCCAATAGAGGTGGTGCATGAACCTTATGGCACCGGCACGCCATGCGTTTGCGTTGCCATACTGCAATAAGGGCAGCCATCTGACGTTTCTGCGTATCCATAACAGCCATGGCCCTGGAGATAAGATCCTTCAGTAGTCTGTATGCCGGTCATGCCCCAGAGCAGGGCTGACGGCATCTAGTAGTAACATCTCCCCTGACCCAATCGTAAGGTCCGGGATCCGAACTTGAAGGCCGGCCATGATTTCCTTGGCCACTTGCCCAGAATATCGAGAAGGTCGTGTAGGTAGGACTGCCCCGGGGCCCGGGGGCGCAAGCGGGCATACGTAGCGGCGGAAGCTGTACAGCCATGGTGTCAGTACAGTCGTTTTCAGAAAGCACTGTTTGTATCCTCTTCGATGTGGGTTCCTCTTTCTTGCCAGGCAAAAATCAGTTGACTGTCAACTGCACGGCCAGATGAACCTTGAATAACCACTTGCCCATTTCCAGCTAGTACTTGTCGTTTTATCTACAGTCCAAAGTTTTATCTGCATCACTTCCTAAAACATTGATACCGAGCTCAAGATTGATGCACACACTTGCTAACCACACAACACTGTCGCCACAGCAATGCGTACCCCAAGCCATCGAACGTATGCACGGGCTTTGAAGGAGTAACCAAAAGGTCCAAAACCAACCACCTCGTTCATAACCTCGGCGCTGCTGGTCCATGAGCGGAGAGGGAACACGAGGGACCGATCGACCTCTACCAATCATCATCATTCCATCGGCGCGCACAAAGCTTTCGGTCCTTGGATGGCACGAAGCCACAATCATGGCCGGCTGGCCGCGCTGCAAGACGACCGCATGCCAGAGCTTCGCGTCGGGGCGGGCCTGGGCTGGGCGCATGCATCGGATCGGAGCTAAGCCAGCGCACGGGGCCACGACGGCCAAGCGAGCGACGTGTCCGCAGGACCAGGACGTCCTGCACCGCACTAAAACCCGCTCGTATCCCAAGCCCCTCCTAGTCTTCCATGAGATGAAACGGAACCCCGGGCCGGCAGGATCGAAAGCTCGTTAATTCCCACAGGCCCGCAACCCACTCGGTTTGCCGGAGCGCGGCGGGCGATGCGAGGGCCCGACCACTCACCGGCGGGAGGAGGAGACACGGCATGTGCAGGCAGCCCCAGCGCGCGCATTATTTCGATGCCAATCTTGCAGGAAAGCGCCGGGAGCCCCACCGCGTCCGCTGCCCCGTGACCGTGAGAGGTGGAGGGGCCGGCCCGCACATGAGGCGGCGCTGCCCAGGTTGGCTGGCCGGGTCAATGGCGTGCTGGCCGGATGTTGGGTTGGCGAGTGTGCGGGATGACGCCGCGTCAATTTGTACAGCGGTTGGTTGGCCCGTCCGGGACGCCGGCCGGCCAGCAGGCCCGCCGGTGTGCCTGCCGCGTGGAGGATGGACCGCTGGATGGATGGATTGCCAATGCCTGATTGGTGGATTGCACAGCCCCTTGAATGGCTTGCTGGGGCTGGGAGTCCGGGGCGACGGCGACTCGGCGAGGCAGCAACCTTCTGTAGCTAGGTTGGTCCCTGTCTGGAGTCTGTTTTCATGGCTTTGCTCTTCCGATTCACCGTGGACGTCATTCGTTATCCTGGCCGGACTGGGCCTGTATGGAGTTAGTAGCCAGGCCAGCATGCACAGCGTGGCCTGCAGGCGGGCGTGCAGGCCTCCATGTTCGGTTTGCTTATCTTAGTCGATCTGGGCTGTATTGCACTTGCATCACTGATTGGTTGATTATGGATCCGTTTGGTTGACCGCATAGTCTAGCCCTGGCTTGTACCTATGGAAACAGACTCACCAAAAGTAGGCTGATCGTATACAAGTTAGTATGTTTGATTGACATCTAAAAGACAAAAGCTGAGAAAAGATGTTATTTGTTATCTGTACGAGTACAACGTGTACGAGATAAAAGTAAAGAAAAATAAATTATTTTAATAATTAACTTATGTAATTATATTTTAATAACCTCTATTTTAACTATATAGATTTTAATCTAATTTAACATATACTAATATGCTTTAAAATAAATTAATTATTTATTAATATCATTTTTAACTGAATTCCATTTGCACCTCGTGAGACTGGCTCCGGAGAAACGGATTCCATCCGCGTTCTCGCGGAGCCAGGCTCGCCACTGCCTTTTGCATGTCCGGAGCCAGGCCGCGGCATTGAATCAGGCAACCAATCATGTCATCCTCGCATGCAGCCGGCCTGACCGCATCCCAGCAGGCGTCCAAACACATCCTATAGTACCTTGGACTGCATGGCTTGATAATACAGGGAGACTTTTAGTTAGAAGCTATCACCGCCTTCTCCATGGAAGATGACTTTCTCCTAAAACAAGCACTGTACAGTGCGATCTGTAGATAAATAGTTATCATGTTTACAAAGAAAAGGAAAAGAAAAACAAATTTGAAAAGGGAAAAATTCAGATACCCACTTGCGTGGGAGAGTTTTTTTTTTTTCAAATGCCAAATCTAAGCTGAGTGCGTTGATCTGGGCCCCAACACCCAACGACTAAACTGAGCTGTATAGATGCCTGGAAGGACATGAATCACAGTACCCTATATCCTCCCACCCACCCGCCACCCCGCGGTATGGCCTTCCACCACTACCTCGATCGTTATAGGACTACTTCCCCCGTTCTCTTCAAGAAGGTGACAAGGTGCTGAAACTTGTAACGCGAATCGAACTGGCGACCACGCAGCGGCCATGTCCGAACCGCCCAGCAATGCCAACTCCGACAGCGAGGGCTTTACATGCAGCGTGCTGTTCATGTGCCTCTGCCCACCAGGCCGCTCCAGCAAGAAGCCGGAGGAGGAGGCGAGCACGAGCCGCCCGCAAGTCGAGACGGGACCGGCACCGAGCCAACAGCCCACCAAGGAGGCCGAGCAAGAGCCTCCGCACGAGCCAAGCCGGGCCACCTCGTTGGAGAAATTCGACTACGCGTCGCTCCACTCCGGCAACAACATCGTCTTCGACTTCGTGGTGGAGGAACGGGAGGAAGCGGCGGAGCAGGCTGCTGCCACCGGCGCGCCAGTGGTCCACGGGTACTGCCCGTCGCCGTGCTTCGACCTGCCCGTGGAGCTGATCAGGGCCGGCGAACGGTACGGCTCTGTCGCCACTGCCCGCGACGCACCGGTCACGGCCGCGTTCGTGTTCGACGACTACCAAGGGGCCGCCCTGAAGAAGATGGCGTCGTGCCTGGCGTCCGGTGTCGAGGTCAAGGAGGCGCGGTCGCCGCACCACGTAAGGTTCTTGTCGGCGTCGGATCCTAGCGTGCCGCCCAGCCGTGGCATCCCGTGACTCCTCACCGTGCCACGCTGCCAAAGAGGACGGCAGTTGACGGGAACCATGGTGAGCTCGCTGATGCTGCAAGAGACGGTCTCCTAAAACTGCTCGGCGATGCACACGCGTTGCTTTTGTTTCGTTCATTTTGTCCTTATATATAGCTGTATGCCTGTATGAAATTAACGACACCATTTTCTTCAAATACTGCTCGATAATGTTCTCGTCCTCACGTACAGTATTCTGCGATGTGGTTTGGATTGCCTTGTTCTAGCGCTCGTCACGATTAGCTGGAGAAGGCATGCTTGCATGTCTTCTTGTACATACATGAAGGGAAAATATTTTTTTTAAAAAAATAAGAATTTAGATTCGATCAAACCTGTGTACATATAGCTTCACTTCAGCACACTTAATAAAAGCTTTAAAACTCTGCTTGCTCTGCTTTTCGACTCTGCCCTAGATTTGGCGTGCTCATGCACTGCCTAAAGAGGCTGACGCCAGTGACGATGGGGAGAAGAACAACGCCGACACCATTTCCGGCGGCATGATCCCGGAGAACGAAGGATCCGTTCCAGTGCTTGAACGGAGGTGACCCTTCCTCGACATCTGGTGCTGGCGTCCTCGCCCTCGCCCCGCGTGAACGCGTCAACATCGCCGGAGGTAGCACAGGTGACAGGACGATGACCACGGGCAGCACGAGGCCTTGCGCGCGCTTTTCACCGAACGCTTCTTCCTTGAGAGCCGCGGCAGGTACATGCACAAGGCGGTAATGTGGATGCGATGCCATTGCTCGGTAGAGAACGCTTTTGGCCGTCGCGGCGGCGCAGACGTGACAACCGGTGGTCTTTTGAGGTAATGGCTCCAGCGACATGGGAGCAGCGACTGCAATAACCGAGTTCGGCAATGGAAGCTGCCTCATCTTCCGTATTTTCCAAGGAAAAACCCACACAATATTCGGCATAAATCTCTGCCGAGTCATCCTATTATTACCATGATGGTGCCCGATTGCGCAAGCTGATTCACCAGGCTTATAAAAATTAAAGAAATAGCATTCCCTCTGTTTCAAAAAATTTATCCACACTATAGAGAGACTGTCTCAAAATAACGGTTATTTTCACTCGAAACATTCGCATGGAGCTAACCAGCTTGGTGAATGGTGGGCTTTGGGCAACTATTACGAAATTGAATAATGGTTACACATCGTATGCAAAAAGATATAGAACGTACAAGAACAACCAAAGCACGGTACATCAATGTATTAGAAACCATAAAACTCGTGTTGCTTCGCTCAAAAATAGTCATCGAGAGCCGCCATTTTGAGATCCGGGCGACGACAGAGTCGAGAAAGCCGGCGGCGTCGGAAAGCTGAAATCGAGGTCCAGCATCTCAGGGACGATCTTCTTGGTGCCTCTAGCACGATTGCCGTCGAAGACGAACGCTGTGGTGACCGGCGACTCCGTGTCGACGCTGCTGATCCTCAGCAGCTCAAGCGGCAGGTCGAAGTATGCCGACACCTCCTCGTTGTCGTCCTCCTCCTCCCCCGCGTCCTCGGCGCGCTCGAACACGATGCCAGAGGACGACGAGCTGTACTTGAATCTTTCCATGGACGCGACCTTGGACACCGTGCTCGCCCGAGTGTCGCCAGGCCCGGCCGCACTCGCCCGGGTGTCCGCCTCGCTCAGGCTCATGGACTGCTGCTGCTGCATCGGCCGCCTCCTGGACAGGCCCGGCAGCGGCAGGTGCATGCACCGCAGTGCACCGCACCAGAAGCCGTCGCCGACGATCTTGTCAGGCCGCGGCTTCCGGTAGTTGATCGACCCGTTGCTGGAGATGTCGGTGACGGTTGAGGCGGCACGAGATGGTTGGCCGATCGGTGCTCTCGCCACTTGTCCCTCCTGTTCGTCTGCCACTCGGGCTTCTTTCTTGAAGGATGAAGACGAGTCTTCCGGCGAAGCGCCTTCTCGGAGAAAACTCATGGCACCTGAAAACTGAACTTGCAGGAGGCGTTCGTTCACGAGAACGAAAACGCGATATGGAATTGGCTTCACGAAATGGTGGATGCCACAACATCAGCATCGTGCCGTCGTGAGCCGCGTCCAAGTCATGTTGACGGCTGTTTGATTGACATCCTTTTTTTTTAATCAAATCTGCAAGCTTTGTGCCGTGGTCCAACGTGTCTGAAATTCTCTCTCCACAAACTGTGGTCAGCTGTTGCATTGGAAAACATTGGTCGTGCCTGCTACTAAGTGGCATGACTACTATTTTTCTACAGAAACCCCGGTCTAGGAAGAAAGCAAATATGAGAACAAAAGAAAGGATACTTACAAGAAACTATATCAGGCACTATTTAATCCAATTAAGAAAAAGGAGGCACAGATGGTGCGAAAAAAGGTAGAATGGTTTGTGTCATACAGAAACTGTGGGGAGGTGGGATACTGATTGATTTCCATTATCATACAGATTTACAAAAAGGCAGCATCCCACCGATGAAGGGACGCTGACAAGGAGGTTCAAAAACTACAATAGAGAATTATAGAAAAGAATTAGAACAACTGAGATTTCAATGATAACAATTTTATCTTACAACTGTCAATATAAAAAGACAATAACTTACCACTGCTGATGGAACTTCTGTTTCATCCTCACCCTCTTAGCCATCTATGTCAGCAGCAGAATCCCAATCAATGTTAAGCCTTTTAGCAGCTACCTCAGGATCAATGCCAGTATCGGTGGCCTTGGCATAGAAAGATTTTCCAGGTTTGCTTTTTCCTTTTAAGGGCTTCTACCTTCACGATAGATGTGAAAGAATCTTAAATTAAAAATGCAAGTCTATTAACAGGCTCATCAAAGAAAACGAATAATGAATGTAATGCCCGAGCCAAAGAAAATGATGATAGCTGAAAAAAGAATCAATAAAACATGAATTTTTATGTGAAACCATCCTAGATTCAGAAAGAAAACTATAGTGGTGAGCAGAAAGGAAGTACAAGAATTGAGTTGTCAGATTTACCTCGAGGTCGGGCCATTCTGCCATCTCCTTGGCAAGCAACTGAAGAGCAACACGGTTCTCTGGAACCCAGCCTTCATTAACCTGTCATACAAAAATAATGTATGGAAAGGGAGATGGCATTTCATGATGACTCAAGGAAAGGGTATTACCCTCTAATTCTGCACTAACATTTGAATGCTGGCAACATTACCGAATGTAAGTGGCGTTTTTATGTTCTTATTTCAATAAATCATTAGCATGAGTTAACCTAGCCACTACGTTCACGGACCAAAAGAAAAATGATATTAACTGTCAAGAGACTCTTCACATTGCTGGGAAACGTGGAGTACCTCAACCAAAGTATTAGCTAAATCATCCCTAGTAATTTCATCCGGATCTAGAAGAGTTCTCCTTTCAATATCCCTAGGGTCCTCAATCATTATGGTCAGCTTGACCTTTCATTAGCAATTAGAACAAGCATTGCTTGGATGTTACAGAAAAGGAGTGCAGAAGCCAACAAAACTTAGTGCCAGTGTCAGTGAGACCATGAATCAAACAATAGAGCAGCTAACTTGGCTCGCCAAATGTCATGTCCCTGTTCTTCTGCAGCAACAACAGTAGCTAGCAGCGCATCCAAGCAGAAATCAGGTGAGTACGCACTACGCAGTCATCCACAAATGCGAAATTTGGCAGTTAAGGCTAGAAGTGACGGATCCGTTTGATTTCGCGAACGCTCTCCAGGTCCTCAGGGGCTCAGGGCTCGCCAGCTACACCTGCTCGGCGGAAAGTGCGCCGGAGTCCACATCCGCCGCATCAGAGGAAACTGACGGTCCTGATTCTCCCCTGGGAGCTACAGTATGTTTCAGTGGCGCCATAGCCCTCCTGTGCAACGGACGCGGAGACGGCCCGGCGGCGCCGGCGAAGCGGCCGGCCACTGGGGCCAGAGCAGAAGAGGGAGGCTTAGCGGCGGTGACGGTGATGTGAGAGAGTAAGGATAGCGGTAGTTGACGTCGAGGAGGCGAGGGGCGGGGACGGGGCGCCGCGCTGGCGAGCCGGCGAGAGCAGAGGAGGGAGCGCCATTCTGCTCCGACCAGCGGCGGTGTGCCGGTGGTGACTTATCTTTTCTTCGGGTTCGCGGCAATCCCGGCCCGCGGCCGCACGGTTGACGGGTGGCATGTTCGTTCCAAGAACAGGTTGTCGCATCGAGTATACATGGGCCATCAACATATAGACTTGCCGCTTAGCAATAAGCCCAGTCCGAACCAACAATGTAGGCGATTTTATCATGTGGGCCAAGCTGTGTGAAAGTTGAGCGAGCCCGTTAAGAACTTAGCTAGACAACTTTGTGTTGTTTCTTCCAAAATTCTGAAGTTCATTGCTCCGATTTTTAAGTTCCCTTGATCACAGGAATTCGAAAACATTTCTGTATCATAGATCTGACTATACCATGTCAGTATATCAATTAGTGAAATATTTGTATGGTATGAACAATCAAAGTCAAGTTCAACAGGTCTGATGACTCTGATCTAGTATATATAGACAGTATACCATTGCGGTGCTCGCGCACAAAATCAGATGGCTCTAAACAGCTCCTGGCCATATCGATACGCTGTCCTGGGCCTCCTGGCCACGGAAGGCTGTACGCGGCCAGCCCGGCTGCCATGCATGCACACTGGAACGAGGCATGCAATCGAGTGCAGAGAGAAGGCACGCGTTCTACGGTTCTTTTCTTCGCTTTTTCTCTAGTTTCTTTTCGGACAGTGTGTGCCCAGTCCTTTGCACCCCCGACTCAATCATTTCATGGAAGGTCGTTGGCCCTCTACGTTTCCTTCGTAACCAGCGATGATGGTCCGTACAGAGAAGTATATAAGTACTTAGTAACTCAGTTTCAAAATATAAGCATTTTTAAATTTGGATAAAATCAAAATCTTTTATCTTTAATTAATAATATCTAGAAAATTATATAATTTTAAATATAATTTTTATAAAAACTTACTTTATGATGAATCAAAAAATATTTTTATATGATAAAACATCATTAATCCTTCACTGTTAATGATCAGATTAATAAAAGTTTGACTTTGACTAAATCTAAAAATGCTTATATTTTAGAACGGAGAGAGTAAATATTACTTCCTCCGGCCATCCAGCAATATAATTGTTTCTATCTCTAAAATATTACTCCCTCCGGCCATCCAGCAATATAATTGTTTCTATCTCTAAAAATACATTATTTCAAATATAAAAGAGTTACTTATTATGAGTTACTTATCTACTTGATCAAACGTCACGAATTTTCCGCTACTGATAGTTAGTAGTTCAGTATAAACATGTTTGATTTGAATGGGAAGGTCCTGTCACATTGTTACTCCTATGCATGCAGCAGATAATCCAAAGACACGGTGTCAAACTTCAGCCGTTCAGCGAGAGCAATAAGCAGACAACAGTGTTGCGGTCAAGATGACTTTTTGGACAAAAAAGGGCATATTATTAGGTGTTGCATATCATTGTGTACATCACCATCATATATCCTGCCAGCCATCATGGAAGCAAACTCATGCCCTGCTTTGCATGCATGCAAGTATCCATAGTCTTTTTTTTTTTTTGCGTTATCGGTCGCATCGAGCTACTACAACTAGAAGAAGGAAGGGGCCAAATACAAAAATTCCAAACCATGAACATAGCTTGGGAGAAGAAAAACGAAACTAAATAGGGGATGGAAACATGAAGAGTCCGTACACTAGCTGCCGCTGCCCTCGTGCGGCTCCATGAACGACTGATCGGACTACTCCAAGAACGTCTCCATGAGGTCCGAGTAGACGCCGCTCTCGTGCGGCCCTCGGCCGTACTCCATC
>BCLG01000532.1:41995-61464 GCA_001602295.1 Zoysia matrella
ATACAAAAATTCCAAACCATGAACATAGCTTGGGAGAAGAAAAACGAAACTAAATAGGGGATGGAAACATGAAGAGTCCGTACACTAGCTGCCGCTGCCCTCGTGCGGCTCCATGAACGACTGATCGGACTACTCCAAGAACGTCTCCATGAGGTCCGAGTAGACGCCGCTCTCGTGCGGCCCTCGGCCGTACTCCATCTCTTGCTGCTGCTGCGGGGGCACCGGCGCCGTGGATGCCGACACGGATGGGGACGCGGACGAGCTCATCCGTGCGGGCAACGTGAAGCTCCTCTTGAACTTGGTGCTCTGGGCGTTCTCCACCCTCCGCGCATTGTTCGAGTGGCTTTCCAGGCTCAGGTACTCCTCCACGTTGTCGGCCCCGCCGTGCTCGGTCGTCTGCGCGTCCGGCGGCGCCGTCTTCCCTTCGTCCGCTCCGCCGTTCCCACCGAACAGTAGCTTCGCGTCTTCCGCGCGGCCGGTGAGCGCGGCCGCTTCCCCGCCGGGTCCCATCTGCTGCTGGCGCTCGTCCATGTTGGCGTGGTGAGCCGGCGCGAGGTGGAACATGTGGCCCTCGTCCTTACCGCCGCCAGGGAACGGCGGCATCGGCCTCCCGGACGGGTGGAACGCGCCCGGTCCGGGCGGGAAGAGCGGCGACGCGGCCGTGGGCGGGAGCTGATGCGGCTGCCCCGGCCAGCTGTTGAACATCGGCGGCGGGCGCGTGGGCGGCGGCGGCTGCTGCTTGAGCGGGAACGACGGCGCCGGCGAGGTGCCCCGCGACGAGGAGAAGAGCTGGGAGAGGAAGAAGCCCGACTGGTATCCCAGTGACTCGAACATGTGTCGCATCCGCAGGACGAAGTGCAGGTCCTCGGGTATCTGCATGCGCACTCACAGTGTCACACACACGCTGCTGCTGCGTTAGGTCGGTCCCGGTACGTACGTCGTGCGCGCCTACGCTTCCGTGGGACGTCCACGTCGTCGACCGAAACGACAAAGGAAAGTCAAGTAAAGAAACAGGAGGGCTTTCAATTGGCACTCACAATCTTGCACGAGCCCAGCTGCAGAAGGCCATGCCCGGCTTGGATCACCGCTATGGTCTGCAAGGGGAAAGTATAGTAATTCATCACGACATTTCTTAGGAATCATGCAGATAATTACTCGAGTAAGAAAGAAACATGGGCATTCAGCGGTGGAATGGGACAGGGACATGCCTGGATGCCTGAAGCAAACTGCTCAGTCCATTCCAGAGGAAGCTGCAAAAGCCAAAAGCCAAAAGCCAAGAGGGAAAGAATCGGGTGAGTTCATTCATCTACAGAATAAAGGTTACTACTGTGATCGCGGCATTCATTCGACTCGGTGACAGCAGATGACGATGAGATCGAGCATCCAATTCTTCTCTTCTTTTCTGGGGAGCAGCAGATCTGATGCAAAGCCTGCGTGAGAAGCTCCCCAGAAGAGACGTGCGTGGCGTCTCTATCCTTCGTCATCTTTGCCGCGCGGCACGCGCAGCGTAAAAACCGTAAAACCTACCGCGCCGCTGCGGTAAACCACGCCCATCCGGTGGCCCATTAGGAGTGCACCTACGTAAGCCATGGCAGCGCGCGAGTAGTTACTGGTAAACTGATGAGCAGGGACGGTCCGTGGAGCTGCTTGTTGGAACTGGAACAGCGAAGTGATAACCGTGTCGTGCGTGTTGCTAGCAGCTGCTCACGGACGGAGCTGACGAGCAAAGTCCAAAGCAGAGGGGGCTGAGACTGCGGAAAGAGAGGGGGAGGGGCAGACGATGGAACATACGGCATCGAAAGAGCTCTGCCAGTAGTTGGAGATGTTGGGCTCGCATTCAGAAGGTTCCTTGAACACCCATTTGTGACACTTATCAGAGGCCACCTTTCCCATCAGCCTGCAAGGGGGGTCCAAATCACATCGACTTAGCACATCGTTGTCATCATCATGCATGTTCGAAAGCAAATTAGTACCATATCGTTCAGTTCAGCATCTACACTATACTAGAAACATCATACTCCGTAATTTGTAGAAGTACCAGTTACTACAGCGCCCATGCCTCGCTGTTGATCTGGTCGTGTTCGTGTAGCATCTGCTGGTGGCGGTGATGGTGTGTGCGTAGCGTAACCTAATTGTGATTTTGTTAATAGCGGCGAGCTGATCCACCGATTAACCCCACTGACGCGCAGCGATTGTTTATGCCTCGCGAGGCACCGCCCCATCCCCAACGAACGTGCGCACGTGACAGCGCGCGTCCTTAGTCCTCGCCAAAAGCAGCAGGCGCCACGACTTCAAAAACGGCTGTCAAGTTAAACCTACACTACACCACCACCACCAGCAGCGCAGCAGCATAATTACCGTCTACTCCACGCGCGCTAAGCTAGCCCCGCCCTTCGTTGAAAACGGCTCCAAACCAAGCCCAGGTCAAGTTGGAGCAAATCACCGCGAGAGGGAGTGATTAATAAAACTGAAAAGCTCTGTGGACCGTGGTAAGGCCGTAGAACGAAGTGCAAAAGGATGAAAGCGCACGCACCCGTCCCATCCGCGGCACCCCTTTTCTCCCTCCTCCGTCCAAATCAAGCTGCGGCTACGCCCCTAATAAGGGAGCTCAGCTCGCATCGATCGCAGTCGAGGCACATGGTTACCAGCAGGGTCCTAATCGGAGAACAGGGAGCAGCGGGGACGCGGCCGCGCGCGAATTTGCCGGGCTAATTTGGGGGAGGAGACCGGTGGTCCTGTCATGCTTGCTGGTCATGGACGATGGAGCTCAGCTAAGCCTACTAACCAAGCTAATTAAGCTAGCGGCTACTACGGGTCTGGGGAGAAAAAGCACACGACTGCACCTACCCAGCAGGAAACCCACCCTTCTCCGTAGTTGTAGAGCTGGATGGACATCTTGCTGAAGGCCTTCCGCACCGCGTCCTCGCCGTCCATGTCCTCCAGGCACTCCGCCACCCGCGGCCGGCAGAATCCGTCCTCCCACATCAGCATCCTAGTCCAGCAGCAGATGGATTGAGACCCACTGATTAACCCACACGGGACATAAGAAAGCACCAGCTGAGGAAATATGCAGAGCCAAGGAGAAAAGAAACACTCACAGGCTGCCGTTGTCATCGCCGACCTTGCACCCGTTGCCGCCGCGGCACCGCCTGGAGTTTCAACAAGAAACCACGCTATAATAACAGGTTTACGGCGCGAGAGATATAGAGGGAGGTAGAGAGGTGAAGAAAAGATTGGACGGGCGGGGGATAAGAAGAGCAACAAGTACAACACATACGGGCGAGGACGGATGGTCCAGAAGACGGAGTACGTCCAGTCCGTGCTGAGGCAGACGTTGCGGAGCGCCTCGTGCAGCGCCATCATCCCCGCGGCCTCTTTGCTCCGCGCGTGATCCCCTCCTCCGCCCACCATTTCCCTCTGCCTCGCGAGCTTATTAGCTTGCTGCCTTAGCTTGCTGGTAAAAACTCTGCTTCTTCTTCTACCCCTGCCTGGCTGTGGAGCTTGGCTTGGCGGCTGGCAATAGCTAGGCCTTTTAGCTGCTACCCGGCCGGGCTCTTTTTGATCGCTTCTTGGCCTCTCTCCTATACTGGGGAGAGGTAGAGAGAGAGATACCGAGAGCGCCCGGCTGCCGTAGCTTAGCTTAGCTTCTTCTCTCTCCCTGTCTCTCTCTAAATTGATGTTTTTAACTTGGGCAGGGGAGAGGTAAACCGAAAGGCGACGGGCTCTTCTCTCTCTACTGTAGTGCGGTGCAGAATTGGCGGCCCAGAAGTTGCAGCACCAAAAGTAAAAGAAGCCCGCCCCGGGACCCCCATCCCCTTCTACGGACAGCTTTATTTTCCTCTCTGCTGCTTACCCCATGCAGCAGCAGCACCATGGACGAGCGGCAGCGAGCAGCCTCGGTGTCCGGCGCGGCAAAACAAAAGGAGCGGTGCCATCCGCGAGGCCCTGTTTAGGATCCGTTGCGTTGCAAACATACCCTGAATCTCCTGTTGGACTCCGGTGTTTGCTGCAAAATTGATTGAGTCAGTAATTTTATAAAAATCAATTTAATTTCACAGAAAAAAAATTCTTCATTTCAAACGGCCTGGTGAATGCTCTTTTCAGTTTATATAAAAACCTCATACTCCTACCGAAGAGCCTCACTCCACCGACGGCAATGTCAGTGACTCAAAAGCGCATCAGGACACGTAATACCTGCACAACCCCAGCTTTCCATAGAAAATAGAGTTACGTAGGCAAGGATAGAAAATCCTACATGTAGCCTTTGAACAACAAAGTACAATTTCTCTTCTACACAACAGAGTACTCTTTAATTTCATTCCAACAGTAACTACTAAAGACCTATGTTCCAAGATTTTCTAAAAATTAACCATCCAACTCCAACTCATGTATTTTCGTTTTAAAACATTTTTTACTCTTGTGCACACATAAAAGAATCCCATATTTATTGGGCTTAGAGTACATCTACAACAACCTGTACAGGAAGGTGTCAAAATTCCGTGATACCCCGTAGATGGTTAAGATCCTTCTTGCCCGTTGGAATACGCTGTCCAAGGGGACACAGTAATCTTCCTCGTGCCTAACTGCCTACCACACGTCCAGAGAGTGAATAAGCACGGACTCACGCACACCCACGCGGTGCATGGTTCCGCACCTTCGGAGGCTTCTTGTTCAGAACCTCGAGATGCTCTTTGTTGAGCTTGTTTAACCATGTGACACTACCAACAGGAATTTTCTCTTCATAGGTCGGTTAGCGAAAGGAAAAAGGCATTGAAAATTGAGCATGACAGAACAGCTGTGGCCCTCTTCGTCATGGAATCAAAGATGCAACTTGTAGTGGATAACTACAGATCGATCTCCGTATCGCCCTGATTTGTGTCAAGACCTCTTGGGTGTTTAGTCAAATGTGTGGCCGATACATGGCCCTGCATGTACAATTTAAATCTGTTGAAACTAGTACTGTAGTTAGGAGCAATATACTCATTGTGCGCACACAGGTAACTTAAGTCGGCGCAGTAAATTAACTTATAAAAGTATGGAAATTGTACGTCGTCAAGTGGCACCACGTACTAGTGCTTGATTGATACTTTTGAGTTTTGAGGAGGAGGAACTGCTGGCCTTGTGGTATTACTCCTGGTAGAATTTCTTCATGCAGCGGCTAATTTTGAAGTGTTACGGTCAAATCCAAGCTCCTTTTGGAGGCTGGCAATTGTGAAGGAAGGTCGTGGATGGCCATGGCTTTGGTACGGTCTTTGTGGACAGGGTTGCTACGTAGCCTACGTGTGCGCACGTTCATGGCAGAGAGCCGGCGCCTCGTCAGTCTTCACCCGTAAACAATTGCTTAGTCGGATCGGAACAAGAGACCTTACCGAAAGTTAACATCTGCAGCAAGGATGATGCTGCGCCCCCCCCCCCCCCCCTTTATTTCAAAGTTCGCGAGACGAATTGCTAGCGAACGTCCCGACAATTTCGTTAACAATTTGCACGCCATTCCATGCATGTATTCCAACAAGGAAGATCAGATCCTTCCCTATTTGATCCGCAGTAGACAAGCAACGAGGAGCCCATGCACGTTGGAAAAGCCTGAAAACTTCTTTACACACACATGCATCATGCAGGGGGAGGAGGAGCTCGGCAAGCTACGTGATAAAAGCATACTACCATTACGTTTTGCAGCTCGCAACTTGCCGGGCGCAGCGAATCATGATTAGAGAATTGAGAGGCGCATACGTTGGCGCACGGATCGCGGGGGAGGTACCTGCTCTGTCCGTGACACGCTCTGCTTAAACTAATGGCCAATCGTCTCCGCTTTGACTGCCTGCCTGCCTGCCTGCAACCCTCTGACCAGGATACGATTCTCTGTGACAGGCCACCTAATGTCAAAATCAAGTGTATTCGTCCCCAACCCCCAAATGCGTGACATCCCGGCGATTAATGCAAGAGCAACGAGGGCATTTTTATGTATTGGCTTCATGGTGCAGATCTCGTCGTCTGAGCAAGATAGACATGATTGGTGAACAAACAAGCTCGTGCGTCAACAAGGCAAGACTTCAATATTCAGCCGTGAACACATGACCATTGAAATGTCTGAGCGCAAGGTCTGAAAAAAAACGTAAAACAAAAAACTCAGTCTGAAAAAAGAAGAGCCCAATTACGGTCCATGAAGGTTTAGCCATAGCCTGGGCGCACCTACCGTTTGGTCCGCGTGAAAACCCAGCCTATCCCTGGGAAAATACAGCAACAGCCCAGCCCACAATGTTGATTTCTGTTTCCCAATCAAACGTCGAACAATTTCAGCCCATTGCCTCACAGCTTTACTTGCGACATCCACTTCCAAGCCCTTGTCAACAACAACAACAAAAGAAAAAGGGTACTAAAAGACAGTCACTTGCATGTCTCCTCTTCGTCACCAGCACGACCGTGCAGTTTCTCAACGATTAACGAAGACTAAGAATTAGTAGGAGCCTAGTAGGTGGTTAATCCGCAATCCACCCCTTGGCTCTCGGTTTATAGCGGTAGGCAAACAAAAATAGCATACTGATCAGGCGGACGGTGCGAAATGGCAAACCCATCAGAATGTGTAAGCTGTTTCCGGCAGATGACCAACCACCGAAAGGCATCAAATCGATGTTGCATGAACTCGAGAAATTAACACGGACTTGTAGTACTCCCCTTCCGCTCAAAGTTTATTTTTAGTTACAGCTGCAGAGTTTCTGATTCATCAACGGTTTTTTATTACGCTGAAACAGGCAGTGAATACGCATGTTTACCTGACGCTGTAACAACCACCTCCGTTGGCAGTGGCGAGCGACCACCGAACCAATTTCTGTAGTGCAGCACACACGCTGGTCAGGTTGCATCCCCATGTGCACCAAGTTTACATTCACGGTGACAGGTTGGCGGGCGCGAGCACAGTATCCGCTGATGGGATCATGGGAGCGCGCACGCGGATGACCGAAGTACAGCCGTTTTAGCACAACCGTGGGGCACGAATGCGTTCCTCGCGGCGAGACGTGACGTCGGCCTAGTGGGTCACCATTACAGCGATCAAAGGCACCACCAATGCCAGCGCTTAAATACTTCAACCAAGAGAGCCCAAGATGACAGAGGACAACTTTCCTTAAATTGGTTAGTATATGAGTACTCTATGTACTTCTGCATCTAGCTGAACCTGCGTTCTCCACGCCCCTAGCCCTCTACCACCTTTGGAGTTTGGGCTTTGGCACTCGTACAACTTGGTTAAACGATGCTGCCATCAACCGCATTACGATCCGAACACTAGCACGACGGCGCATCGTTGAGGTCGAACGGCAGGCTGCCACGCCCTTGGCCTGAACCGAACTCCAGCACCGTTGACGGCGGCGCGCCATCAGCTCGGTGAGGAAGCGGGACCGCGGGCACCGCTGGCGGGGCCTCCTGGAAGTATATGACATGCCAAGGAGACGAACAGCTGACGTCGACGCCGCCCAACGGAACGGGACGCAGTGGTAGCTTATGAAGGTGCTGGCTGTGGTGGACGTCGTGCGCGTCGCGTCCTCCTCCTCCACCCCTTGCCCCGCCTTGGCCGCCGCCGCGGCTCATCATTTCACTCACCGTCGTCGGGTCCATCTGGTTTCCACGAGCTGCTCGAGAGCCGTAGGCCTTGTTGGGGTGGCAAGTGGCAACGTGTGTGGCTGCTGGTTTTCACGCTCTCTCGTCGTCTTGCCTCGCTACGGGAGACGAAGACGTAGGAGTTTTTTTGTGTGCGCGCGAGCTGCCCGGTCCGACGTCGAGGAACGGAGCGGGCGGGGGGAGTATGGGTCGCTGGGCGTGCTAGGACGGAGCACGGCACAGCCGCCGCGGGATTTATACATGGCCAAATGGCCGCATGGCACGGCGCGGCCCAGGCACTAAATGGCATGGCTTTCGGACCGGCTCGATATGTCGTGTTTAACACGTCGTGCTATTTTGACCCATAGACTCAGACACAGACTCACAGCACAGTTCGAAATTTAATATTCGTACCGGATCGACCTAGCACGCCGGATCAATAATAATTTCAACCAAATTAGTCAAATACAATGCTAAATAGTGTAAAACATATGAAAAAATGGAAATTGAACTTAGAACCTAAGAGATATGAAGTAGCCATCTTACCACTATATCTCACTATCTTATTTGACTATATATAAAATCATTTATCTATATATAAAGTAAAATTAAAATTAATAAATTATAAACAGGCCGTGCCCGTGTTGCCCGTCGGGCCAAACACTTGGCCCAAGCACGGCCCACAGCTCGTGTCGAGCTGGCCCAGGCACGAAATAGATTGGGCCGTGCGGTGTTTGGGTCGGGTCATTTTTTTTCCGCTTCGGATCAGTCTAATTAGCTCAGCTAGTTTGAACATCTATAACGGGATTTGATGTGTCACCGGTCAGTAAAGCGGGAGATGCACATGGCCTCTTCATTTCCCGTTGAACTTTTGCATCAGCGAGCAAGAAAAGAATGAGGTTGAAAGATATAACGAGAAGGGGAGTAGAGAAAATAGGTGTGAATAGAGTGAATGATATATAGATTTATAAGTAAGATTTATTTTTTAAAAAAATATAAAATCATCTCATTTGTTTGTTTATCAATCTGACGAATTTAGATATAGCGAGTATATAACTGGCAAAATATAAAATCCGCACTACAAGAACGAGCCAGACCAGGTTCTTGCGCTCCCCTCCAAGTTTTGTCCTGGCGTCACTCGTCTGCCCCAAGAGAGAGAACGGCGCCGGCTGGAGATGCAGCGTCCCCGTGTCTGGGGAGCCGCAGTCTTTAGGTCCCACGGGTCAGTGAAACACAGTCGCTGCTTTCCCCGGTACCGTTTTTTTTTTTATCACTACCCGCCGCGAGCGGAAATGGGTGGTGGAGACAGGGAAGCCACATCGTGCTCACACAGAGACGATGACTCGAGGGATCGCGCCATGAAGTCGTCCCCGCGTGTCGGCACCACGGCCACGGACGACGACCCGCAAACAACACCGCCGGATGGGACGTGCCAGCGACCAGTCGGGCGCGCGTTCACGTGGCGGAAGGGTGTCGTGAGGTGGGGGGACAGCACGAGGGGGTGGCCGCGGGGACGGCGTCGTAGAACCCAGGCGTGGCGCGGCGCCGCACATCAAGGAAACCGGGGCCCGACGGCGAGGGAGGCGTGGGCGCGGCGGTACGGCGTTTGGTGGGCAGACGTCCGCTTTACCTTCGGTTTTGGCGATAGCCACGGCCGCGTTCGATCAAGAAAAGGAAAGCTGACAGTGAGATGATATGCCGTGCCAGCCAGGCTAGATCGGTGCATTTTTGTAATCCAAGGCGTCGTATCAGGTTCGCGCGCACTTCACTGGCTGCTGAGCCCGGTCCGTGCCTAGGGTGAAAACGGGCGTATCAAATTAGGATCGGATTACAAATCTATTTATTTTTAAACTACTTTCTTCGTTTCAAAATATATATTATTTTATATTTTTAAATTTTTTCTTTTGACTATTTGTTTTATTAAAAATGTTTTTTAAAAATATTTATTTTATTGTGAACTGATTCATTATTAAAAGTACTTAAGCTTGATTTGTTCAATTTTTGTATTTTTTAAATTTTTTTAATAAAATAAATGATTAAACGTTGATTTTAAAAAATAAAAAAACGACACTTATTTTAAACGGAGCAAGTAAAATTTAATAAGTACTAAAATAATTTGTGAAAGAATCTGTAGATGAAACCCTTTTAACACCCTTATCCGTGCCTCCGTTGGCGATAGAGGCGCCTTTAGAGAAAAAGGAAAGAGAGAACTACTACTAATAAAGAAGATAAAGAAGGTTACTGAATGGGTTTACTCTGTCTATTTACCTTCAACACCCCAAGCCACGTTCGACTAAACTCGCGTTGGGGCAACAGTCCGCAGAAAGGCGAGGTCCGGTCTTATCTCTTTTTTTAAAATCAGGTCCGGTCTTATCTGCTCTGCTGACGCCCGCTTTGCGAACCTGAGGCCATTCCATTTCACCCGCCGTACACGCATGGGCGACGACGACAAGCCCACGGACAGCTTCTAAAATCGCTAGCAAAAACACACGGATCGATTTTGCCCTTCGATTTTCACAACCCGAGCAACAGATTCTCACAATCCCGGAATCGATACGAACCCAGCTAACGACTAATTCTGCCTGCCTAGAAGTCCAAAATGTCCATGGTGAAAAGAATATTAAAGGAATAATCTCAATTTTGGAATTATTTTTAAACAATTAATCTTGGGGAATTCAAATAAATTCTCTCAAGTTCTCAAAGTTTTTCAAAGTTATCTTGTTAGTTTCGTCTCGTCAAGCTCTTCATATATGTGTCCTCTAATTTCTCTGAGTTTTAAGTTTGTACGTCTAGTCTCATAATTTGAACTTGAATTTATTTTTGAAAGTATAATCTTCGAAAATTCAATAAGTTTATTAAAGTTTTCAAAGTTGTTTTGTTAGTTTTTTCTTATTGAGCTCTTCATGTAGGTGCTCTTAGAGTTTCTCCGAATTCTAAATTTGAAACGTTTAGTTTTGTAATTTTAATTTGAATTTAATAATTTAAATTTAAATTTACCATTTAATTAGTTTCTCTCTGTTTTTCCAAATTTATTTATGAATTTCAACTTTGATTAATCATATATATGAGAATACAATGTCAACATGTGAGCAGACACTTGGAGGTATTTCACACTTTTAGCATATATAAAAGGTGGAATAGCACTAATGAAATCCAGCTAAACAAACAAACACAAGCTTTTGTCCTCACAATTTTTATCACCCAAAAGCTGATTTTGAGAATCTGGAAACAAACAGGCCTGACTCTCTCCGCTGGCTGCCAGGCAGACTGCCTAAGAGCAGCCCACAGATGACCTAGAACTATCTGCTACAGTCACAAAATCACCTCGTCACGTGCTGAACCGTGCGCGCCGTGACCCAGACGTCATCGGGCCGCAAAAGCTACGGTCCCACAGGCACTGCCGGCGCCACGCCAGTCCAACGATCCTTGCTCCCACCGCCGTTAAAAGCGACCTCGCCGTATTCTGTGCGGAGCGGCGCCTGCCAAAAGATCTGCCACGCGCCGTGCGGCCGACAGGACGAAAGACGACGCAACACGAGGAACCGCAGATAAAGCGGGCGCCGCGCCGGGCGGAACGGACGGAGAGAGCGCGCTGTCCATCTATCCAGTACCGCTGCTGTGCCGCGCGGCGCGGTGGAGTACGAATCGGACAGCACCATGCTTTTGGGGACGGGAGCGGCGCGGCGCGGCGAGTCCACCGCCTGCACGGACGCGTGCTGTTGTTCCGCAAGCGACGGATGGGACAGGTGAAGCGACGGAGGTGAAGCGACGCGCACCTTGCGTTGCGTGAGAGTCGGTCATGCTTGTGGGGCCGAGACGGGGTGGCGCGAGCACAGACGCCCTGTCGCGGTGATGGGAGCAGCTCGGCCCGCGCCGCACGTGGTGGGAAATATCTTGGGTGGGACGCCGCGAACGGTTTTTGACCGGATGCGTGGCCGAAGCAGCGCTAACCGAGTGAACTGGACCTACGGTGGCGGCGAAGGATATTCCGGGCAGAATTGCGGATCAGCTCGAGCGGAAAATTAGATCGCGATGGGTTTGGTACGTGCAGTGGTGCCTGGTCTCCGTGAGCCCCCGCTTGTCCGGTTTGATTAGCGCGGAGTGATAGGTAGGCACACGCGTCAGCGCCGAGCCGGCGTTCCTTCTCACGGCTGGGCAAAAGGTGGGACTCTCTTTCAATCGGCTTCGCAATTGTGTGAACAACTCGTGCCAGGGGCCCTGTGAAATCCATTAGATTCGCATTGACTGTTGTAGTGTTTGTTTGATCTAGCTGTCGATCGCTCCACGCCTCCACACAATGAAAAGCATCGATCAGCGTTCAAGGCTGTGGACGAAGGGGGGGGGGGGGGGGGCAAAGCTCCGCACTTCAGGACGCTGCAGAGCCTTCCGCTACAAGGGATCCTACTATGAAGAATGGCTCCCCACAAAAGGCGGGCGGGTAGCGGCGGGCGGCGCCACACTTACCTGATCCTTCGTACGCGGTCACCAATTAACCTCCCAGCCCATTCCTCGGCAGCCTTTGACAAATCCGCGCAGGCGCCGCACCGGCGGCACCGGAGTCCTCTCTGAGCTCTCCGTCCCACGCAGAAGGCGTCGTTATCTGGAGGACTAGTACATCAGTACTCCTACAGGCAAGCTATGGCCATTACTTTATTGCGCCTCACAGCGCCAAACGTGGCGTAGCGGCGGGGGGACTGGCCAGGTCGCTTCTGCGCCGACGCACGCCCACGCCCACCGCTCACCGCGACCGCCTGTCCTGATCCACGGATCTTCTGCTCCTGTCTTACACGTAGCACGGGGTGCGGTGTCCGCCTCTAGACTGTGGTTACAAGCGTCCATGTCATGATGAACGAAGAAATATAAGCCACAAAAGGAGCCACAGAAAGCACGGGCGCAGGAACACGCGCCCTCTATTCCGTATCTGCGCAGTCCGCGGTGGGCGGCCCCGCCCAACAGGTACGAGCCATGCGCGATGCGCTGGTCCCGGACCTGCCATCAACGCCGGGCGGTGCCCCCTCCGTGCACGCACGTCTCAGTCAATGCCCCCACTCCTCACCGCACACTCAGTCACTCACACGTCCACATCCCCCGTTACGTGCGCCGTTGCTTTTCTCCGGTCTCGCCTGTCGCTTTTCTCCGGTCTCGCCTGTCGCAGATTGATTCCCACCCTTGGATTCTACTATAACCAGGGCTCCCTGCCGTCTGGCACTCAAAAATGGTGCAGAGCGCACCGGCACCTTTCGGGGGTAGCAGTGACCATGATATCTTTCGTTTGCCTTTTCATTGTTCTGTTCACAAAGCGAATTATTATCGCTACATGCATCTACCACAAAAGTAACAAGGTGTTGAGCAGTCACGCAGTTGATTACCTGTTTGTGTTTCACGGATAAGTGCAGTTGATCGCCGCAGCTCGCCGGACGCGCCGCATAAAGAATTAGGTGCACCAAGAAAAACGACGCACGCAGGCGAGCCATCGCCCATCGGTAGGGAAAGAAAGGACGGAAAGCGGACCACCCTCCGAAGGCGCGGCGTCGCGGTGGGCCCCGCGGCGGCGAGAAGCTGCCGCCGCGCGAGTCACTGGCTCACTGCCCCCTGATACCCGCCACCCGCGCGCCAGGACCCCAGCCGTTGGCTACCGAGACCACGCCCGGTCCTCGCGCCGTGGATCAGGACGCGGTCGCCGGGAACACGAAACACCATTCCCGCCCAACCGCGGATCCGGCACGAGAGATGCCACATATCCGTGGCGCGCCGCAGAGGATCAGCGGCCGGCAACGACGGGACCGGGTGCCGCGCTCACGTGTCGCGGGGGACGTCGACCACACGCACACGTTATTCCGAGAGTAGAACAGCGCAGCGGCGATTCCGTCCAACGACCAGATCGGCGGTGCGCAAAGATCCGGCAGCCACCACCACACACCGATCGCCGACGGCGTCGTCCCGTCCACACCGCACCTGCCTACCCGCCCGAGGCCCGCGGCTTCCGTCCCATCGCATCTTTTTCTTCCCAAAGATCGCCACGTCCGCCGTATCCTCGACGGGCCGCCGGAGCACAGCGGATTTGAAAAACTTTTTCTCCGCCGCAAATCTGCCGCGGTAGAACAATAATTACGGTCGTAATCAGCGGGGGGAAGGCGTGGAAACACGTTACGTGTAGCTTCGGCATAACGCCTCGGCCAGTCCATCAAAATCAGCCCCAGCGATACGTCAAGGAAAGAAGCGGCAGCTTTGGCGGGTGTTAATGCATCCCAAACAGAACGAGATGGCGTCGCCGCCACTGATGAATTCATCGTCGTGTCGCAGTGATGGCAACAAAATGTTTGGGCGGCAAACATAGCGGCGGCGTAAATGACAGCCTGGGTTCCCAACCATAGACCGGTGTCTTGTTTTCCAAATGGAAACAACGAAAACAAGCTCCGAGGCTTATATGAACAGAACAAGATTTCTTCCATCAGTAATATACTAATATTCAACTCAACTAATAGAATGAAATTGTACATAAAACATTTCATTGTAGTCCAAACTCAACGCCGGCTTGATCTGTTTAGACAGACGAACAGATCTCAGATCAGCTCCATCCTCGGCGTAAAACCTATTTACATAAGCCTACTCCTCTCTATCTCACAGGCTACTGAACAAAATACAGGGCCAAAACAACCAGGTAATAATCCCTCACGAAAAATAAAGAGAAATTACTAGCTAAACTCTGGTGTGATTAGTTTTCCTCGGGCGGCGGCCAGTTGAGATCCAGATCAAAGGCCGCCTCCTTCTTCGTGGTCGCCGCCGGTGGCGAAGGCGTGTGATCAACAACCGACGAGGAGTCGGAGTCGCTCTGCGCGACGGCCGCAACGGTGACCGGCGGAGCCACCTTGAGCATGCGGTACCCCGACGCCGCGGCCGCGGCGGCTGCAGCCTGTTCGTAGAAGAAGTACGGGTTCGGAGCCGGGAGAGCAACAGGGAAACCTTTAAACGGGAACCGTATGCCGGCGGCGGTCCGGTGGAAGAGGTCGTGATCGAGGGACGGAGGCAGCGGCATGGCCTGCATGGGCGCCTGCGCGCCACAGCCGCTGCTGCTGGAGTCCAAGGTGCAGTTACTGCTCGGGCTTCCGGCGCCGGCCGGAGCGGGGCACTGGGACGACCCGTACGGGAAGTTGGTCTTCGCCTTGGCGCCTCGGAACTCACGGGCAGCGGCGTCGTAGGCGCGCGCGGCCTCCTCGGCCGTGTCGTATGTTCCGAGCCACACGCGGCTCTTTTTGGCCGGATCGCGGATCTCCGCGGCGAATCGACCCCACGGGCGCTTCCTGACGCCCCTGTAGTGCGGGCCCATGCCGACACCACCCCCGACGCCGAGTCCGAGGCCGGTGGCCGGCGACACCGGCGTCTTCTCCGCCGTCTTGAGTGCCATGGGTGCTGCACCAGGCGTGTACAAGTGGCGTGCGGGTGCGGGTGTTTCGGTTCTGCGAGGTGCTGAGGTAGGGTGGGTGCTTGTGGCGTCTAGGATAAGGCGGGGTTTGAGGGGGGCGCCATTTATAGGCGGCCGCGGGGTTAAAAAAAGGACAGCACGCAGGGGGGAAAGGGGACGACGAGTGGTGAAGAGCGGCGAGAGGGAATAAAACTCCGCGCAGACAGCGAGTGGTTTGACTGTCCTGTCCTCGCCGCCGCCGCTCGTCTTTAGCGAGGCGGCATTAAAATTCTGCGGCCGTTTTTCCGCTCCGGTCACCTGCGGGCCGGCAATTTTTCGTAACGTATGGCAGGTGTCACGGGGGCGTTTTCTTCTTAGGTCCCCAGAGTCTCCGGCTTTTTCCCTGCTAAAAAGTTCAAGGAGTGGTCTTATTCCAAAAAGCTACTACTACTCCGTATACCGAGTTTTTTTTTTACGATGGTATACGGAGTACTCCGTACTACGGTGCACCTATGTAGACTTCTATTAGCCCCTCCGTTTCAAAATAGTTTTACACTTAAATTTTATTAAATATGTATTTAATTGATAATTTCCTTCAAAAACTTTTTTGTTCCAAAGAGTACCGAGTCAGTAAGTATTGAGAACATAGTATAGGGGATGGTCCCACTGTCTAGGACTGGATAGGTTATTGTGTTGAGAACATCGCGCGAAGGATTTTGTTGAGCTGCCAGGAGACGACAGCCGCCAAGGGTATGGAGGATGAAAACGGGGCACGTCGGGACTGGAACGAAACTTCTTCAGGCATCGTTCAGTTGGAGTGGAAAGAGGGAGAATAAATCAATTACCCTTTAATGTTATATTCGGTTAAAAAAATAAAGTGAATTAAAATATAATAAAAAAATTAAATCTTTTATCTAAAGAGTAATGTATTCATTTCCTCTATAATCCATGAAATAACAAATGGCGAGACAGACGCAAAGCCGCGGCTCGCGGACCCCACATGGAGCGGGGAGGAAAGAGCGGCACGCCGCGCGAGCACGTCGCGGGCCCCGCGGCGCGGAAGACGACGCATCACGATCCGTGCGTCCCGAGCTGGGGTCAGGGGCGGCGGGGCGTCGGCGTCGGCATCGGCAGGGCACGCAGCAGGCGTAAAGACACGTGGGACCGCGGCGGCCTCCGCGCCCTCGCTGTCTGTCGTCCTCGTCCCACCCGTCCGTCCCGCGCACGCCACTCTCTCTCTGCCCCCACCCACACGCTGCCGTCCGGCGCGGCAGCCAACGGATCGTCAACTTGAGCTGGCCGCGTGCGCGCGGAGAAAGGAACCTTGTCGTGCGGGAAACCTAGAGGTGCCTCGTGATTCGACGCGCGCGGAGAGGACTCGCTCTCGATTGGCGGACGGCAGGCCGGCAGCTAAGCTAGTGGGTTCTTTTTTATTCCTTTGCCGGAGGGCTCGGCTGCGGGCGAAGATGCGTGACGACGCGGCCAAAGGCGGACCGAATTTCCTGGGTTTCTTTCGGCGGAAGCGGACCGAACGGCACGCACGTCGTGATGGTTCGTCAGCTGCTGATGGCGTGATGACATACCGCGAGTGAACTTTTCCGTTTTGATAATCTCCCGCCGAACCAATCGTTTCATCACTCAGATAACTATCGTGCGTAGTCTGTACTGACCCGTATAATAACTGAATTAGTAGTACCAAGCACCTGCTTTTCTTCTGCCTAACAGTAGCGGAGTACAGAACAGTTTGGACGCGTCACTACTGAATTCTTTGCCGCTGTAATTCTGCAGTGTCCATTCAGCTGGCTGAACTGTCAACCACGCCCGTAACGAAGGCACGGGCGGATCCGGCAATCCCCGGTGAAAACGACGGAGCAGCTACCGGTCAGCACGCCTACCAGTAGTCCAGTAGTACTCGCACTAGTTTAAGCTTAGCCTCTCGTACTTAACCCAAAGGCTTTGCTTGAAGCTCGCGCGGTCAGCCTCAAGGGGAAAGCAACCGTACGCGTGCCATGACGCGAGCGGTCACATGACGGGCGGGCGGTCACGACGCTAACTGCGAGATCAGGTTCAGCGTGCGGCCCGGACCGGTGGGCCTGCCTCCTGGTGCCGCGCCACCGAGATGTCGGCATCGGCAGGCTCTCGCTTTGCTTGGAGCCTTGGATCGCGGGGCCGTGGGGCACCCACCGCCGCTGGCCGCTTTTTATTTCGAGGTGCCCGCCGTAGACCGACAGGCAGGACAGCCAGCCGCACGCCCCAGCGCCACCGCCACGCGCCGTTTGCCCCGCGGGTCGCGTCAGGCCGCGCTCCACGCCGCGCCGCTTCCATCACACGCTCGCATTATTGGCGCTGACACTTTGCCTATGGCCCGGGGAATTGCAGGAGTCCGGATCCTGTACGTCTTAGTAGAATTAACAAATCCGACGGCCGTTAAACTCTCTCTCAATCAGTCCATCTCGACCAAACGGCAGACCGAGTGCTATGGCACGCACGCTGAACGTCAAGCGTCTCCGGAGGTATCTCCCTTCGATGACAGCTAGGTTGCGCCGCACTTCGGAGACGCAATTATGCACCGAGAAATTCATGGCGGCGAGGTGGAGTCCGGCTGGTGGCCGGCGCCTGCTCCACGAAGGAACCTGATCTGGACACGACGCTAATTAATTCCCAGCCATACGCGTTGTTAAGCCAAAATCGACACTCCGAGTGTGTTCGGTAGTGATTTTTGTAGCTGTGTGTGTTTACTGTACAATACTGTATTGCTACAGTAAAAACTAGAGATAAGACATGCCGCCGCAGCTGCAGCGGTAGCCAGCTCTACCGAACGCGCCATCTGTCTCCGACTGGTGCTTGTTGAACCCGACAGTGCTCATGAACGACGCTCGCACCTGATAGCTACGTGCGGCCGGGGCCCCACGCCTAGCAGCTGGCAGATGCGCGACGTTCGTCGACCGGTTCACGGGGAGAATTCCCTCGCGAGCTGTAGAAAATGACGGGATGAGAGAGAAGGCCAAAAAGAAAACGAGAGCGGCGGCAACAAGAGAGAGAGAGAGAGAGAGAGAGGAGCTAGGTGCGGCGCCATCTACGTGCCAGCTCTCCGAATCCGTCGTGGGGCCTGGACACGTGACCGGCGCGGGCCGGGTGGCAGCGATTGCTCTGCCCCTGCGACGCCGGCGCCCGCCGTGTTTGTTTTATTTTCGGTGGACCGGGCCATGGCGGATACAAGCGGATTTGCTACTTGCTTTCTCACGTGTACTCGCCGTCGAATCAATAAATAAACAAATAAAATAATTTTTTATTTTTTTTAAAAAATAAATTAAACTTATAAACTCACGTATCATAGTATTATATTCACAATAACTTTTACGCGATGGCGACGAGCGACGTAAGCGGGTGGAGCGCGCGGCGCGGGGCAGGGGCAGGCATCTCGTGGGCGGGAGGGACACGTCTCTGCTAGTACTAGTCCGCCGTGCTACCAGGTCCAACCGTCCAAGTCGTTGTCTCCGACCCGCGTGGCGGCCCACTTGACGACGGATGGTAACGTCCTGCTTGACTCTTCACCGGCTGCTGCACGTAGACGTACGCGGTTTGGTTGGCGTCGGGATATCGCTGTATCCCGCAGCATCGGAAGTTGACGGCGGCCGGCGCGAGGAGCAGTTGGGTTTACCTGTTCCCCATGGGCCGCGATTGTGCAATCGCAGCGGCAACCAAGTGGTGGTCCGGTGGTCTCGTGTCAAGCTCAACTGTCGCTGGGGATGCGATTGAGTTGACGTAAAACGCCATTTACTCATTTTTATTATTGAACACTTTTTTTTATTGAAACAAACACTTTGAGAGCTGCCCTGTACAATCATTCGTAACTAGGAGTAGTAGAAGAATTTGTGGCGGGCCCAAAAACATGAATGAGATCGTGGGCCACCCTCGCGTCTTGCGCGCGGCTTCTCAGATTCGCCCCCGTAAGTCATGGGCCTGGTTTCATATGGGCACAAAATAAAAAAAAATGCTGAGACGAACTATTAAATGAAGAAAAGGTTTTATTCACTAAAAAAAGCTATTGATACTAAATAATTTTTTTATTCCATTTTCACCGGCAATCTTCCCCTCCGACTAAGGTGGAAGGAAGCCTTCCTCCGACCCCCCTTATCTAGGCCGCAATGGGCCAATTTTTTGCGGCCTGTTCTTCCTCACCAAAAATCGGCGGCAAGACGGTGAGCGGTAGAGCAACGTGTCGGAGAATACTTTATTGCGCGTGGATTTATATCCCAACGCTTCCTCCTCCTCGGCCTCCGGCCATAGAAATAGGTGGCGAGGTTGGAAAGGCGGTGGGCCGCGGGTGGTGGAAGGGCGGGGCGGCAAGACGGCGATTCGCCGTCGGCCGCAAGTGGCGGTCGGCGGCGGTGGGCCAGGCTAAGGCGGGGGCGTCACATCGCGATGATTTAGCGCGGCGGTGGTTGTGGGTGGCGGGGGCATCGCGACCGCAGTC
>BCLG01000532.1:75566-95108 GCA_001602295.1 Zoysia matrella
GCAGTTAGTGCAAATGGTGACCCAGGCATGATAATTGATAAAATTTGAGGCTAATTAAGTCAGTTGCAATGCAATTTCAAGTTAATTGGATGCATCTCATGTCCATATAAACAAAACCAGGGGATGCAAGAACACTTCTTGATCCTATATTATTCTTATCCCCTGGCTGATTGCAGAGTCAGTTCATCTATGATTTCCCTAGTATAGGCTGTATATTTTTTGCGGTATACTACATCTGATGATATTCAGTTATAACCCGCATGATGCAGTTTATCACCTCCCTTTTTTTCTATGAAACTTGGTCTGATTATTTATCCGAGCTAATTAATACTAATGTTGCTAGCATCCATTATTTTGCTTGCTCAAAATCTGAGAATTTAGTTGTTGGACTTGCATCATTTTCTGTTATATGATGAAATGACATGTGAGAGGTCTAATACCTCTAATCTACAGGCATTATTCAGAAGACAAGGACAGTGATGGAATGTTTGCATCGGTTCTGTAGAGACTGCATCGATAGATCTATGAGGCTAGGGTAAGATGTTAGATATCATGTGTTCATTCTTTTCTATGTTGCACTTGTAGCCTTGTAGTAATATAGATCAAGTTTTATTGTGAAATCAAATAATGCTCTAGTTTTGCAGAAATAATGAATGCCCAGCATGCCGAACTCATTGTGCAAGCAGGCGTTCTTTGAGGGATGATCCTAATTATGATGCTCTGATTGCAGCCTTATATCCAGATATTGATAAGTACGAGGAAGAGGTGATGTCTGTCTTTACTTATTGCCAGTGAGCTGTTTGTTTTATCTAGTCTCTTATAAGTCTTCCATGCTGAGCTTCTAACACACTTGACACTTTAGGAACTTGCTTTCGGTGAAGAGGAGAAGAATAGGAATAAAAAGGTGAGCTTAACTGCTTGATAACACCAGCACTGTGTTTGTTTGCACCATATTATTTCTCTTTTCATTTTAATTTTATTACTACTATCATGCTTTTTCTTCAAAGATCCAAGAAACCATTGAGGAAACAATTCGAAAACAGTCTGAGGCGGTTGGAAGGAAGCGTTCCAAGGAAAAAGAAACTGCCGATCCATTTGCAAGAAAGTACAGGAGGAATGTGAGAAGACGGGGGAGAGGTAAAACCGTTACTCCTGATATTGCCCCTTCTGGCTCCGATGATGAGGATCGGGAAGAAGAAAATGCCAATGATGCGCCCAAAGATTTGTCATCTGCTGATGACTACTCTCCTGAGTTGAGGCATAATAGAGGTAGAAAGAGGTCTGTATCACAACCTTCACCTGCTAGGACTGTTGGCAGTACTGACCACGGGCTCGAGGAGAACAATGAGTTGGTTGTGGGAAAAGAAATTTTGGCCACCTCTCCACTGCGGGGAGAGATGCTTGCATGGGGAAAAAATGGTACACGAAGCCAAACTCGACATGGCAGTTCTGCTGGTTCAAATGGCAGGACGACAAAGGGTGGACGCATTCCCAAATTGGTGGATCACCTTCGTACTACAGATGAAATGGATAAGGAGGTAATATAGCACTGCATTTGCCATCAAACCATTGATATCATGTTTTTATTTATATTAATCCAAATTTTATGAGTTACTTAAAAATTGAAAGCTGTTTAGGAAACTAACCCTTCAAGAGGGACAATACTATACTAACGTTTCAGTAGTTCCATCCAAAGCTTAACACGAACAAGTGAACCTGTACAAAGAGACCTTCCAGGTTTGCTGAATACTCCATCTTTCTGTGTTACAGTTTCATTTGTATCTTGCTCGCCTTCCTCTCTATGGACAAAGCATACCTAACTTGGAAACACCCTATCTAAGTTGTCGACCAACTTTGTCCATTCGACATCTTGTACAGGTTATTGCTTGCCTCTATAAGTATCATACATGTTACCTGAATTTGTTTGCATATTTTGACCGGAAGAACTAAAGGCTGCAAAATTTGCACGTTTTCAGTTCATTGCTCTCCGACTGTCTCGAGAGGCAGAAGAACTTGAGATGTACATAAGGATAGATCACAGCCATAGAAGCATTGTCTCGAAGGGTTCCAGTACTAGTGAGGTGAAGCGGCATATATTGGATGGCTTGGAAAGGCTGGGGGAAGACAAACTTCTTTCAGAGCTTCACCCTTCATTTGCCTCAAGTAATGGCGATCTGGTAATACCCAGTCTTGAAGTAATTTGCTTTCATTGCATGCATGCTCATTGTTGCCGTCTGATAATATTGCACATTTGTGTTTAATTGCCAGGAGTTACTGTATGCCTTGAAAACTGGAGACTAGGTCAAATCCCAGTTTTGATGCGTACCTATCAATTCGTGAGGTCGCTGTCAGTATGGTGGTGCTGAAAGGCTGTATATAAAAAGTTCAATGTGCAAAAAGTGGCTAAGTTATCTTTTCTTAAGAGTTTTCTAAGTTTGATACCATTCTTTGTAATATATAACGAAGTAATTTGCGTTTTCTCAGTAGGCTAATCATACAATCACCTACAAAAGTTGATGTGATTGTGGGAGGTCGGAAACTGATTATGATCAAATTGTTCCTCTATCTTCTGTCAGCCGTCCCCCTCTCGAACTTTGCTGCATGACGGAGCAGCAGATGGTAAATTCATATACCAAAAGTCAGTGCATGCTCAATCGATGAAACAAGTGTGCTCCATTTTCACACACCCAACACAACCCTTTGAAACAAATTTGCTAATCTTTGCCTCTTTTGGGGCACAATATATTTGTATCCAAACTTCGACTTGTCACTAGGACGGGTGCAGAGCAGCAGAAAGCGTAAATATCGAACCATAACTAGGATGCGATGCAAAAACAATCAGAAGAATCTTGCGTCGTGATACTAGGCTTCTCACGTTGCGTTGGCTCATCGGAGGAGGGGCGCTCCAGAATGCCGGCATGGACGAGCGGCGCCCACAGATGGGTCATGAACTCTCCGCCTGCCTTGACTTCTCGAATGCACCCACACGACTACCAGCATGAAGATTCAAGAGGAAATCGCTTTAGAGTTTGCTTGCCGACAGAGCTTGCCATCCGCACGTCACCTAGTGTTAAAGGCAAAGGGAGATTATGGCACTTGTTTTCTAAGTAACGAGACACAACCTAATCTGGATTAATAAACTGTAACTGCTCACTCAACTTCACAAAAAAAAACATTGTATACATGTGTCTATACATAAAGAATCATCAAAACTCGTACAAAAGAATCTATATAACGCCACTCAAGCACTCGCAATGCCAGCATGGTTCCATGATGATGCAGGCGTGAGAACAGAGACGAGACTGCCTACAACAGCACGGCCGCCGCGGCCAGCAGCGGGGAGCAGACGCAGGCCGTCCAGGTGCCGCCGCTGAGGCCGCGCGGGGCGCTGCTGTGGCTCCCTCTAGCTCCACCAGCGCCGCCGATGTAGGTGCCGCGGCGGGCACCACCGAATCCGCGTCTCGCCTCCGTGACGTCCACGAGACTCGCTATGCAGACGACGGCGACGAGGAGGAGCGCGCACAGAGGAAGGGCTCGCCTCATCTTCTTCTTCCGATGGCGGATGGCCTGTGGCTAGCAATCCCAGTGGCGAGCCGGCGAACTGTGGTGGAAGTGGATGGAATGATTTTGTTCTGTCGATGTTTTGGGAAGAGCAGTCAGTACGCGCGCCAGGGTCTATTTATGCACGATTCCGGGTTTGACCGGTGCTGACCGAGTGACACGCCGCCGCACGCTCGGGTTGACGGATTCGTACAGGTTTGGTTTGGAAAAGTCTGCATGAACACGTTTGCACCTGATGGTGTTAAATTTCGCGACTCGTTCCCCTCCGCGTTGAAAGAGATCAACACTCGGACACTGATAAGCTACGTTTTTCCGATAGGGCCATACGGATACGGCGATACGGTACACCGATACGTCGACACGGTAACCGACAAAAAAATCCGATACGCCGACACGTCGAGTATATATAAATATTATTTAAATTCTACAAATAATATCAAATATGCCAAAGATGAGTTATATATTAAGCTAAACGTTTCAGATTCGTGGACCACAAAAGCAACAGAGATGCTGATTCAAGTTCAGAGAACTAATCATTACAATATCAGTGCATCAGCGTTAGTGCTATAAATGACGGACAGTCATACTAAATAAAAGGCTAGTATGGATGCATCAGTGTTAGTGTTATAAATGACGCAGTCATACTATTAACAAAAACTTAGACTATTCCACTGTCAGTCTATCACGAAGCCTCAAACTTCTTCATCTTCGGTTATCATCAACTCAAACTCAGATTTATCCAAACTGAGTTCGACAGCTTGAAGAATGCTGACACCATCAAAAAGATCACAGCCATCTGCCCCAACATCCCACATGTGACATGGCCCATTTGCATATTCTGCAGTGCTCTTTGAGAGAAGACGCAAGTTGTTATGGATAAACACTAAATCCTCAGCACGTTCAGGGGTGAGCTTATTCCTTCGCAAGCTATGAATGAAGCTATAGGTGCTCCAATTTCTTTCACAGCAAAAAGAAGAAGCTGGCTGGCCCAATAGTTTAAAAGCTAAACTTTTCAGCTCAGGGGTCCTAGACTCATAAATGCCCCACCATTGTAGTGGATCAGCAAAATGAACTCTGTCTTCAATTGAGTTAGGTACAGCAAAGATGCCTCTTTTTTGAGCGAAATCAGCAAATTGTTGTTTAACTTTTCTCAGGTCTTCAGCAATGGGAAAGAACTTTTTAAAGCACTCATTCCTTAGCTCTGAAACTTCAGGATCAACATCTAGGGCTACACGGTTTGGAACTTCAGCAAGCCATTGATCAGTATAGTATCTTGAAACTAGGGAATGAGCCAAACAATGGAGAGGAGTATTGCTTTTGAGCCACCGATCATGCAATATTTCACTCACAGTTTCAAAGAAGTCCGAGTCTTCATACAACTCCTTTCCTTCCTTCCTATAAATAATAACTTTAACTTTCTCAATCATACTGTCCCACATCTCATATATCAAATGAAGACATGGCTTATCAGTGTCAGCTGCCCGCAGCATTGAGTAAATTGGCTCGGTGAAACTAATGATGTATTTCACCTTATCCCACCATGCTTCATCAAGTATCTTCGCTCTCACAAATCCAGCCCTTTCTTGGTCATCTTCCTTATATGAGACCCACTTGTCACTGATCACCATTTGTTCAAGTGCTTCCTTGAGATGAAGAAACCTCTTCAACATGACAATTGTAGATGCAAATCTTGTGTCAGCAACAGCAAGGAACTTCAGCTTACTAAATGAATTGAACATAGATAGTCTCATTCCATGATTCATGATAAAATTCTTGATCTGCAAAGCATCCCCAGCAACATCATTGATCCATTGAAGTTCTATGTTTTCATTATTCCTTTGAGCATAGATATTTTTTAATGCCAAGTTTAAGGTATGAACAACACAAGGAGTCCAAAAGATGTTGTCATACTTTGCTTCTATGATCAAACCAGCACCTTTACAATTTGCAGCATTATCTGTAATCACTTGAACCACATTCTTTGATCCAACCTTCTCAATTATCTCAATCAACGGCTCAGCAATATACTTCTTAGTCTTTGTTTTTCCTTCAGTGTTCTCACATTTCAAGAACATTGGACCACTCTCTGTTATAGCTATGAAGTTTATCAAGGGCCGCCTTTGAGCATCAGTCCAGCCATCTGCTGCAATGGTCACCCCTTTCTGGCTCCATGTGCTCTTGATGGGCTCAAGAAGCCTATCGACATTGGCCTTCTCTTGTTGAAGAAGAGTTGTCCGCAGCTTCTTAATTCCTGGAGGCACATACCCATCCAATTCTTGTGTTGCAACATAGTTGAATGCAGCTCGATAGTTTGGATTTCTTGCCAAGTTGAAAGAAACACCTCCAGTATAGAACATTCTTGCAATAAGAGCATCAGCCATCTGTCGAAATTCAAGGTGAAAGCTTTCATTAATACCCGTTTGCTTTTTTCTCTTTGATGCCTTTGTTCCTGAAGGTAATTCGGAGGATGAGGTAGGCACTGTGACATGAACTGGCATGGGAACATTCCTCGGCATGCTCGCATCACTAGCTGCCTTAGCTGCTGCTTCTTCCCTGCGAAACTGTTCAACCATCTCTTGTGTTGCAGCACTACATATTGCTGTGCCTTTGCCCTCCTCCTTCAACAAATGTGCTTTCACTTTAGAATAACTCCCAGGAATACTATGATTGCAATAATAACTCCCAGGAATACTATGATTGCAATATAGGCATATCGATCTTGCATTTCCACCGAAAGTACCATTTTTCTCTACTACTTTTACATGCCTCCAAAGTGAGGATTTTCGCAGTCTACCATCACTAACAGCAGGGCTATCAGTAGCAGTTCCAGTAGCTTGTGCACTTGCGGATCCAGAAGTTTTATTTGACATTTTGCTCTGCAATGGAAGCGAAACTCAAAAACATTCAACCCTAAATCGTGTCTACTCATGCACAAATAAACGAGATAGCATCCAGACTGCAAAGTAAAGGGCAAGTTCAGTACCTTTGCCTACAGGCCACGGCTTGGATCCACTTCGCCGGATGGTCGGAGACGGCGGCCAGATCGAGCTTGGTTCCGGCGTTCCGCGACGGCGCCACCGCGACGCACACAGCAGAGATAACGTGGGTATCGAGGGAGTCAAGGGGTATGCGGCAGCTGCTCGTATTTTAGGTTTTTTCTGAGTTGAGCCGGCCCAGTATCAAAATACGTATCAGGACGTATGAAATGAAGTATCGAGAATTATTTTATTTATTTTTAAATCGTATTTCCGCGCCGTATCAAAACGTGTCGACGTATCGCGAGGTATTCGATACGGACACTGCGGCTTCCGGCGCGTATCGGAATTTCGTAGCTGATAAGCCACATGAGCGTTATCCTGTCCAGACGGGCATCGACGACACGATCAATACCCCATCGTTTTTGATAGCAAAGCTCCCAGGTGCTTGCCCTTGTTCCTCCGACGAGTGCCGACTCGGTCTACAGGCAACTGCCAACTTGGCCGATCTTTACCTGATGCCCAGACTTGCCAACTTTACGCACGTTCTAATAAATGGATTGGTATCCTCTGCCTTTCTTCTAATAATCTGCCCTCACCTACTGGTCTATAGTGTGCGCCGATGACTGAAAGCAATGTACTTTAAGGAAGAAACAGAAATCTGGACTACGGATAGACTCACCATGTGATGGAAGCAGTACAAAGGTAAAAATTAAAGACAATTATGTTACCCATCAAACCTCTTTAGTTCAACAAAATGAACTAGGTTTTCAAAATTTCTTCTACCTTTGAGAAACTAGTTTATTTTTTTAACTAAAAAAGTTTACAAGTTACTTTAGATGCACCTATTTACACCTCTAAGTACAAGGTGAGGAGTGATTATGTTTGCAAAGATGATATCAAATCTGCCCTCGGAAAAGATAAATAACAATATGAGACCAAAGCCAACACGAAGCCTTTATCGATCATCATCTAGTCTCGCATGTGGCAAAATATACAATAAGTTATGTGAGCCACTCTGCTGCTACCGTGGTTGGCAGCACCGACACAGGACCACAACATCATGGCGGGATGCAATCTTCAGCCGAGAGTTTGTTTCTGAACAGAGCTAATTACCATTCTTCCCAAGCTGAGGGACATTAAACAAGAGGATGACAATCTAATCTGGATTAATGATTTGTTCAATCAAATTCACAAAATATTTGCATTCATTTGTATACATAAAAATAGACAGAAATCTTAAAGAAAATACATTTGCAATCACTAATCACACTAGTTTGTTCCCGCCAATCGCGACGACAGCACCGTCAGGTACTCGCATGCCACAGTATACTGATCACCTAATCTTCGAGCTCCCTGATCATGAAACGCAAGGACACAGCCGCTACGCGTAAGTGCATAACTGATGTAACGCAGCATGCATGAGAGTGACACGATCCAGCCTACAGCAGCACGGCCGCCGCGGCCAGCAGCGAGGACCCGACGACGCCGGGCGTCCAGGTGCCGCCGTTGAGGCTGCAGGGGCTGGCGCCGCTGGTGGTGGAGTTTCGTCGTCTGGCTCTCCTGGCGGCGCCGGCGCCGATGACGGTGCTGGGCCCGCCGACGTAGGTGCTGCCGCTGCTGCCGCGCCTGGCCTCGGTGACGTCCACGAGGATAGCCGAGCAGAGGACGGCGACAAGGAGGAGAGCGAACAGAGGCAAGGCCCGTCTCATATCTTCGTTTGCGACGACAGCTGATGGTTTGTTGCTTGCAATCCCGCCTACTTGCGGTGAATGGATGGATTTGTTCTGTGTTTTTTGTGGTCAGGTGCTCGTCTGGAAATCTATTTAAGCAGGTTCGTCGTGGGCTCGTTCTTGGGTGGTTGGCACTGGCAATCCCTATACCGTTGACCACTGACCAGTAGCTCCGTGGTAATACAACGTGTCACGTCAAAATTCAAGAAAAAAGAATTGGAGAAATCATAGGCTAAATACCAAAGACGTTATTATTATATTTATAGTTGAAAGCAATATCGATTGCTGTGGACCATTTCTTTGTGGTGCATTTTGTTTTGACTCGTAAGCAATAGCCGCGTAATCGGGTCAGATGATGGACATGGACTGATAACGAAGCTGCCTTGCCTCTTCGAACTAGCAATATGCAGGCACACGTGCCAATCAGGTCGATAGCTAGCATATAGTACTCGTATGTCTTATGTCCTTTACGAAAGAAGAAATATACAAGTATAAAT
Source organism: Zoysia matrella (assembly GCA_001602295.1). Taxonomy (NCBI): domain Eukaryota; kingdom Viridiplantae; phylum Streptophyta; class Magnoliopsida; order Poales; family Poaceae; genus Zoysia; species Zoysia matrella. The sequence continues at coordinate 84,333 of BCLG01000532.1, forward strand.
CTGTTAAGTCCCTTACTGCGGCGAAGTGAGAATGGAGCCTAGAGAAAGGTAGACATTTTGTATATCAAAGAGAAGCCTAGGGAAAACACATCACCGATCATCATACTTTTGCAGGGAGCGAATAAGCTCTTTTCTCATTTTGTTTGAGGAAAAAAAATACTTTGAAGAGGAGAAAATGGCCGTCCGATCTCCTTTAAGCTAAGAAAAAAAGCTTTCTAATGAGGCCCATTACGAGAAATGTCAAGGGCCCACTTGCCGTCGTAATCCAAGAAAAATAGAGCGCCATCTCGTCAGCAGGGCAGCCCAACTGCCGACGAGGAAACAAAGCTGCTACGGGCCGGGCCGAGCTCAGACTCTTTAGATTTTCAAATTTCTCTTTTTAACCGTTCGTTTTATTCAAAAAAGTTTTTAAAAATTTATTTATTTTATTGTGAACTGATTCATTATTAGAAATACTTTAAACTTGATTTGTTTATTTTTGTATTTTTATAAATTTTTTGAATAAAACGAATGGTTAAACCTCGATTTCAAAAAAATTAAAAAATATCACTTATTTTTGAGACGGAGAGTACTCTTTAATATTTGACGCGGTTGATTTTTTTACGTTATGTTTATCACTCATCTTATTTAAATATATGAATTTAATGCATACACATTTTAACATTTTAATGTATATAAGTAGATAATGGATGTGTTCAGATGTGCTAACTGCGGCTGCGACTAGCACTGCACACAGTAAACTACTAGTATTATGCACCACAGCCGTGGCACAGCAAACAAATACTTTCTCTGTTTTTAAATTGTTGTCACCGTTCATTTTTAATTTTAATTTTGACTATTCGTTTTATTAAAAAAATAATAAATATTATATAATTTGTTATAATTTACTTTATTATTAAATATATTTTAATCACATCTTATAATTTTATAAATTTAAATTTATTTTTTTGAATAAAACAAATAGTCAAAATTGAGACTTAAAGTCAACCGCGACAACAATTAAAAAACGGAGGGAGTAAGGTCCAGTGTGTGTGATCATGCACCCTTCACCTAATGTCCGGCAAAGAGATCGTGGTAATTTTAAGTGTTTGAAAGGCGAACAACTCAATCCAATTCATACTATGAGGTTGCATCAAATTCACAAATTTAGAAGCACGTACATACAGTAACAAAATATGCAACATTTTCTCTCCGCAAATCACAACAGATCAGAAATCATTCGTTCACTCACATGCAAGGACCCCCAAGCCAAGCATACAGCACACACACATCACGCGATCCACGAGAAGCAGCAATTCAGCAACCGTGCGTCGATGCATCAATGTTTCACTCAATGTATTTTGTTATAATTTGATTTAGTATTACAATTATTTGAATCATAACTTAAAATTTTACATATTTAAACTAATTTTTGAATAAGACAAATAATCAAAGTTTATTTTTAAAGTCAATAACGACATTAATTTAAAAATGAAGAGAGGATATTTTAAAACCGAGGAAGTATTAGTGTATGCTGCTGATGTCACAATATATTATTAGAATAATCTATGTGTTATCGAGTGATCCGAAATGCTCAAACGTCATGACGAATTACAGAGTATTTGACCAGTCACGTCAGTACCTGGTGCTTCAAAATTAATCAAGGGTATTTGTGTCTTCTCAGGTCTTCCGTTACATTTTATCCAACAAAACTCACGGCAATGGCAATTCTAAGCTAAAACTAGTATGCGATTGTATTTTGCAGCTCTAAATCTTTGGGATAGTATTTCTCAACTTCACTCAGTTTGCAATGGTATTGATCTAAATTACTCCAAATTATAAGGGACCGGGCGTGTTTGTACAACCAATTCTGCTTCTCATGTCCAAGCTGCTTGCATTTTACACTTTTTAACCATTTCGTTTGCGGACTCGTGGCAATCCACGAGAAGCAGCAATTCAGCAACCGTGTGTCGATGCATCACGCGATCCAATGTTTGACTCAAGTATTTTTCAATTATAAGACTGGAGGGAGTACTGTAAAAGAACAGAAAGTGACTTGCCACTTCCCATTTTGGACCAGGCCCTAATTGCTGAGTTAGAAACTGGCCAGTCACTCTCTCTGCTCCTGAATCAATACAAGCACCTTGCTGTCCCCAGATGTTGACCCTGCCCACATTTCGTGACTGCACTTTGCAGCGTAAGGCCCAGTCAGGAGAATTTCCATGGCACGTTTAAATGGACTAAGCCCAGTTTTGGGGGCACATAGCTGGGCTTTATAGCCCAATTAAAGCGGGCTCGAATTAGGCGAATCCACCTTCAACTGGCTTCGCCCGAGCAGGCATGTCCTTCTTTATAAACGGCGGTGGAGCAGAAATGGAAGGACCCAGAGTCAGAGAGAGCGCGCCCGAGTCGTCGCATCGCATTCGCCTTTCCCCTCCGCCTCCGCCCGCCTCACCTCGTTTTCCGTTCGCCGTTCGGCGCCACCGACCGAGGTGAGCTCCCAATCTCCCATTACCTCTTCTTCCCGGTTCGTTCCGTGTTCAAGTGCTTAGATTTGTAGCGCGTTCAGTGATGTTTGCCCTCGCACGATTAATTCCATTTGCGCTCGGATTGTGCAATCGTACACTCGCTCCGAACGGAGCGGATCTGGAGGTTGTTCGGAGCAGTTGGTGGGGTGGGTTTTGGGCCCTCGATCGGAGGAAGGCAGTTTGAGTATTTTTGCTACTGCTCGATTAGACTACCTCGTGTGATAGGTTTTTGGGGAATATTTTTCGGCTAGGGTTTGCGATTGGGCCTGATTTTTTTCGCTCGATTACGTTTATGGTGCGCGTATTTTAGGTATTCCTGTGACATTGAGATGTGTATGGTTTTGGTTTGCTACATTCTGATGCTTTGATTAATCAAACATACGATGAATGTTGGGATTAGCGGTCTGACTCTGATCTCTTTATATAAGTATTATGTTGTGATATAGTTCTGCTAGTGTCTGAAAACACTATTTCTATACCATGATTAGTTGTAAAATTTTGAAGGCATCTATCATGTGTAACTCTGGATAGTGATTGTGTTGGAATATTTTGCAGCTCATACATTCAGAAGAACTTGTGAAACTTTTGGCACCGATCAAACTCAACAATCAAATTTCATGTCTAATCTCGACGCCCAACTTCCATCTGCTTTTGGTATGCACTTTATTTTCACATAAATTGTATCTTTCAAATTATCGTGGCATTTTCCTTCACCCTAGCTGTCGTAACCATGAATAGCCTGTAAATTGCTATACTGATTTATCCGTTTTATCTCTACTTATTTACTATAAGATATGATACTGTGTGCCATGAATAAAATATGTATTGCCCTCTATTATGACATTGTCTATAGTTGTTTGCCATAAGCTATGATATTGTGTACTCTGGTACACGTTAGTAGGACAACTTGCTTGGCTCAATGAGCATGCGTTTTCAGTTTCAATTTTTTTTTTTCAGTTTCAAAAAAAAATGAGCATGGGTTTTGAATTGTTGATTGGTTTTGGTTTGTCTACTAAATGTAAATAAGGTACTTTGAATTATCAGCCCTAAACTGGTCACACCTTAAGGCAGAATCCGAGAAGTTGATAATTAATTTGCTGTCTTCTATGTAGATCCATTTGCGGAGGCAAATGCTGAGGACTCTGGCGCTGGTGCTGGGTCAAAGGACTATGTGCATGTGCGCATACAGCAGCGCAACGGAAGGAAGAGTTTGACTACTGTTCAGGGCTTGAAGAAAGAATACAGTTATAACAAGATCCTCAAGGACCTCAAAAGGGAATTTTGTTGCAATGGTACTGTAGTCCAGGATCCAGAGCTAGGACAGGTATAAAATAGTATTCTCGAGAGTTTGCTTTCTTTGGAATTTAAGTTTATATAAATCTGTTTATTCTTAGATATCTTCTACTTGCAGGTCATTCAACTTCAAGGTGATCAGCGTAAAAATGTTGCTACTTTCCTTGCCCAGGTAAATTATATTGGTTCCAATTTACACATTGGTCGAGTTGTATTTAGTGTTTTACTTCGTCTGATGACCTTCTGTTTTGGCTAGTCTGGAATTGCAAAGAAAGACAGCATCAAGATCCACGGATTCTAGGCTGCAACATGTAAAGTTGTGTGCGCATGTTTTGTTTTCAAGTATTTGAGGACTGGATGTCATTGAAGAATCAGTACTCGATGTCATTGTAGAATCAGTAGTCCTATATTAGATTTAGAAGTCTGTTTTTGATGTAACCTTTCAGAATGGTTTGTATTCGCTTCTTGCATGAAAATACTGTTTTACTAGGCTTCTTGCTACTAAATAACAAGAGCGATTGCCATTTGAATTCGTTATGATCTCTCATACTTAACTGTGTCCAGAGGATCATCGTTGGTAGCATACATGTGAACTTGTGAGGTCGTGATGTATCAACAAATTATGAGCTCAAAGTGCAATGCAGAACTGGATCGATTGTGATTGCGTCAAGGTTTGTTCAACACAGTGCAGGGATGCATCTGCGATTCTTCTGCACACAGCCTTAATTACGACGTCCCGTTTTCTCATCTGTTCTTAGCATCAGACTTGACAAGTGCAAGCTGAATATTTTGGTGAGAACAAAACACAAATTATGTCACCATCATACAGCTAAGCTAGATACCCGAGCTACTAATTCTGCGTCAACCGGTCCCTGCGCTTCCACCATCCGCATTCCGTCCGCACCTGAGGTGTATCTCGTAGCCGCAGGCGATGCACTGGTACGCCCAGCCGAGCCCCTGCTCGTCGCACTCGCAGCAGATGTATGGACCTCCGCCGGACTTCTCCGAGACGATATTTAGCTCGTGGCGGTGGCCGCGGTGGTGCAGCGACTGCGGGTACTCCTTGGCCTCCTCGTCCTCCATCTCCTTCAGCAGCCTGATCTGCTCCTCGGTGAACGGGAACGCCATGTCGAAGTAGAGGTTCACCAGGTTCCTGCCGTCCCTCGTCACCGTCTTCCCGTCGGGCCCGATCACCACCAGCGTCGGGATCTCCTGCACGTTGAAGTACCTGGCCAGCTCCCGTGACGGCGCGCCGTCGTACGGCAGCGCCAGCCACGACATGTCGCTGCAGGACTGCAGGTAGCCGTCCACCTCCTTGTCCATGGGGATGTACACGATCTCGAAGTCCTCGGCCTTGCCCTTGAGGTTGTTGTATATGGCCGCTAGCTTCGCAGTGAACTTGGTGCACGGCGTGCACCAGTGCGCCGAGAAGTAGAGGCCTACCGTCTTCCCCACGAGGCTCGAGATGGGAACCTGCAGCCCTTAGCCACGGTGAGGCCAACAGCTGGATGGGGCAATGCAAATGACAGAGCTTGAGTTTTCAGCGAACAATACAATGCAAGTTCAGTTACCTGTTCTTCGCCACCGTTCACGTAGCCTCTCCCGTCGATGGAGAAGAGCTTCTCCAGCGTCTGGGACGCGTACTTGCGCTCGTCATCGGCCTCCAGTTCCGCCACTCTCGCCGCCGTGAACGGGAACGCCCCCTCGCCGTAGCGGTGCACGAGGTCGACGGCGTCCGCGTGTACGACCTCGCCGTCCGGGGCGAGCACCACCAGCCGCGGGATGCCTTCGACCTGGAACCGCTCGCTGAGGCGCATCTTGCACTGGAGGTCGCCGAACGGCACGGCCGGCCATGGCATTGTGCAGTGGAACCTCTCGAACGACGGCCGGTCCTCGTCGCACGACACCAGGACGACCTCGAAGCCGGCGCCGCGCTCCTTGAGCCGGTGGTAGGCCGCGGACAACACCGGAGTGAAGGCCTCGCATTTCGGGTACCAGTTTGCCGCGAAGTAGAGGCCTATGATCTTGTCCTCGATCTCTGCAAATTGCACCTGCGAAGAACATGTATCTCAAGTTCTGATAATAATATGGTTGTTGAGAAACAGAAAACGGAACATGAAGATGTGGAAAGGACTATGGAAAAGAAAAGAAATGTGAAAACAGAAGAGATAAAGAACGACTGCAAGACTGAACGTGACGAGGGAACAGCGGACACAAATGTCCAAATGATAGCAGACGCAATCAGCAAAATGCGATTCTGATTCTTGCTCGTATGTACAATTACTGAATTGTCCTAAGCGCAGAAGTACAAAATAAGTGGTGCATATATTCTGCTTCTATTTGAAAACGGAAGATATTAGTAACACATTGCACTCACTTTGGTTTTAGATTGAAATTGAAAGACACAGGGAGTAACTTGAACGACCAAGGTTCTGAAAGCCAAAGCAGTTACTATGTTTGAATTTGAAGACGCTTCAACTTCCAGCGAAGTTGTAGTTCAAAAATCCTTTCAGACCGCACATAAAAAGGGTGTCCACAAGAAAATAAACTAACCTTGCTCTGAGAACTATTCAAAGAATTAAGTTTTTTTGGACTGTCTAATTTTTAATTGGTTACTTTTTGTTAATCTTTCAGCCTTCCTCATCCACTAAATCCAGCAAACTATAGAGTAAATTGATTTTAAGACATACAGTTGTAGCTCTAGGTGATTGAAAGATAGGAAATTTTCATCTGATTGAAAATTAGTAAGGCTGCAAGCTGAAAGCTTTTTTTCTTGGAAACTCTGGAAGACCTCAAGTTTCTAGTGGCCGATCTGTTGTGCATGCAAATTTACATACAGCGAAACTCGATTGAAACAGAGTACTTCTTTTTTCCTACTACATAAAAAGCCACATGTTTCTGTATTGTTCACATGCTACTCCTACCCTTCTCCTGGAGCAACGGATTACTTCCCGAGTTAACTAACGAAACCCCACGAATCAAAGCTGTTCCAGCTATATAAGGATGCCAAAAAGGTACAGAGAAATTCGTAGCCATAGCCTTCATTTCGCAACCAGAAAGCCTTTTCTATTCCTACACGAAAACCCAGCACAACCAAAAAGCACAGCCAGAGAGAAAGAGCTGAAGCAGAAGCGAAGGCATGGAGAGAACTATACAAGAGCACCTCGGTCCCGGAGGCGGAGACCAGCGATCCACCGGTGAGGACGGAGCGCATGCCTCCGCGCTCCGCCACCTCCGCATCTTCAGCCATGTTCTCGATACTCGTCATGCCGAACGCACAGCAGCGACGGACTTGTTTGTGAAAGGCTCTCCCTACGCGCCCTCGATCGGCAGCCACGTGCAAAGCGCGCCAGGCCCCGGCCCTGCTTTGCGTGGGCGTTCCCGTCATTTCGTAGGTCCGGGACTGGTCAAGCCGGCTCAGTGGCGGCCTGGCGTTGGCGCAGGTGTCAGCCCGGGAGAGGGCCAGAGCTGTGCGCTGCGCTCCTTCCGGCGTGCCGGGGCCGCCCGGGCGGGGACGTGTCTTTGGGGCGCGGGCGCCTCCGTGCGGTGGGTGCGAAAGCGACCGACCGGGGTGGTATAATAATAACTAGCTACTCCTAGGCCGCTTGGAGGCTGATCCGTCGCGACGCCGAACAGGGTCTTCGGGTTGGGGTCGCTCGCTTGGCTATTAGTGTGTGTCGGGCATCGGCAACGTGTAGTCGCCGTGGCGCGGCGGCTTGGCTAACTCCTCGCCGCGTACAAATCACGGTCGCAACGTCGGGAGTAGTACATAGGAGTTTAGCTCTATTTTTGCATAGATGTGCAAACAAAGGCATTTGAATATATCCCTGCAACTGGCTGTAATGCAAATGCAAAGTCATATCATCAGTGTCTAATTGCTTTACTCCTTTCCTCAACAGTAGAAGTTAGGATGGACAACACGGAAACAACAGAAGGGTACAGGCAGCCCACAAGATATGTACTACTATTAGTGTGACCGAATGATTGCATCGCTTATTTGAATAAACTACCTTTACACGGGACAGGCGTGATTACACCGTTCTCGTAATTTCATTTAGACAGGCCGTCGGGCCATCAGGAATCAACCAGGTACGAAACACCCAGTTGCCAACCACAGCTGCAACAATAGTACCTCTCGCGGGGGCCTGCCTGCTCCAGATGAAGCAGCCCCGCGAGCAAATGGACCATGGTTTTCCCTTCTCACCTAGAACTAGACAGACTGGCTGTGCTATATCTTCTGCTTCAATGCCTGGCGCAGCTGGACCTTACCGCCATCAGGTCTTGCTTCTAGAAGCTTGGCCTTCATATTGCTCTTTTGCACTCCTCGGGGCCCCTCGATGCATCCTTTTATTGCTCGAACAATGTCCGGGTTTAGCAGTTCTGGCCTCCACTGTCCTACGCTTGGCGAACTGTCACAAACTTGGCCATTCTTCTGATCTGGAGATTCAGTGACATTTGACATCCTCGCAGCATTTGATAGTATTCTGGGCCCCATTTTCTTCTGATCAACACTGTTTGATGATCTCCAGAGTCCCACGAATGACCTTTTGTTCTGATACTTCCCTGATGTTGTTGAACAGACTTCACTGATCTCACTGTGTGCCTGATCATTGTCACAATAATGATCCCAATCTGTTCCGCTTACTGAAGCACCATTTTCACCACAGAAGCCATTAACTGATGGTTCACTTCCCCCTGGTGAATTACTAGAGACATTCTCCTCAACTTGGCTGACAGTCTCCCATCCACTATCATCTTCAACCTCCTTACTGTTGGTGCGAGAATGATTGCGGTATCTGCTAGCAGGATTTTCCAAGAACATGTAAGCTGCAGGACTTGCTGCATCATTTCTTGATGTACGGCTCTTGGACCTATTTCCATTACACTGCACAATCACCTTATCACTAGAATCTTCTTTCTGCTTGGGTTCCTCAAATACAGCAAAAATATCCTCTGACGGCGAAGGGGGTATATAAGAAAACTCCTTAACACCATTGATCTTCATAGAGCAAATTGATTCCCTTAAATTTTCTACTTCCCGCACTACTTTTTCCAGATTATTGCCTTGCTGGGAACAAAGGAAAACCTCGAGTTTATCCTGAAGTTTGCTCAGCTGAGAATACTTGTTCTCAAGTGCCAGCTTCGCATCAACAAGCTTCATGTGCACCCTCTCTTCACGCCAAACCTCTGCTAGCTGCAGCATCTTCTTCTCTTCCTCCAATTCATCTCTCATCTTCAATGATTCATTTATGAGAGCCTCAACCTCAGCTTTGTCTTCTGAAATCTCCTTCGTTAATTCATCGCAAACCTCTTCCATGAGAACCCGAGCTTTCTTCTCCTTCTCATAATCTTGCAAATAACGCTTAGCAACAAATTTCATCTCAGAAAGATCATTCAGCAGTTTAGAATTTAGCATTTCTGCCCGCTGTCTAAGTTTTCTCTCCCTGTTGAGTTCCTCCTTAACAGTATCTAAGATGTGATGAACCTTATCATGCTCCCTACTCCTCCAGGAAGCCCTTTCCTCAGCGACATTCTTCACCAAGCGATCAAGCTGCTTCTTTGTTGATCGACACTCTGATTCAAGTTCATGAATCCGGTCCTGAGCCACCATAAGCTCCTCCTTCAGTGAACAGATTTCTCCACTACCATCCACTAGATCATGTTCAAAGCCATCATACAGAGCACTCTGGGATGCTCTCCTGAATTGATGGTTCCATTTTGTTGCCACTTCATTTTCTATCTGACACGTTGCAGAATGAGCTTCCATCTATTTGCACACACATAATAACAAACACAAGTCAGATCAAACTGGGTTTGGTAAAAAAAAAAAATCCCATAGAACAAACATTCTTCAGAATGCATTTACTTTGATAATGTATACCTCATGTGGGGCATTGCTCAAAGTCCTATTCTTTGACCTGCCCTGGATAACTGCTTTGTACTGCTGACAATGATCAGGCGTATGTGGATGTTTTGAACTGGACTGCAATTTAAATATTATGAGTTATTAGCTGAACACTGACACATAAGCAAGGCCCATTTATTGTGACATTGGTGTGTCAAATGAGTTAAAACAACAACAAACATATGTAACCTGCTACAGCATTGATGTTAAACACTATAATCATCTGGGCCTTCATGGTGCTTTTCTAAACATGGGAAATTGCCTTGATCAAACAATTAGAATAACAAGGGCTGCCTTAGGAATACTTTAAGACAATAGTTACACGAGACTATGTTATGATAGATTAAGATAATGTTTCAGTACAATTTGACATCCGAATCTAGAAACTGTTCTTGCTGGATACACAAAACATTAGCACTATTAGCTCACAAGTCTGTGCATGGCGCCAATGCACACACAATTAGGTTTCTAAAACAACAGAAAGCCCCATTTCCACTTCAATGCAAGTAATAGCACCACGCAGTATAATACCTAAAGAGATCGACATGAGTCTGCAAAACGAAATTGTTAAAAGTGTGAAATGCAAGCAGCTTGGGCATGAGAAGCAGAATTGATTGTACAAACACGCTCGGTCCCTTATAATTTGACACCGACATTTTACCAAAACTGGACGAGCTAGGTGCCAAAAGCGTCGTCACTGACAGCAACCTTTCCAACAAGGGATGGCCATCTACAACCCTAGAAAGCTATAATCTTGACACGGGAGCAAGCGGACTCAGAGATCTCGAGGCAGGCTCACCTCAGCAGCAGGACGCGGCCTCCCGGGTCCTCCTGGAGGCGCCTGTGGTGGCTGCATTCGCCACAGCGCCGCGGCGATCTTCCTCACCGACGCGTCCGCGCCCGCACGGGAGGAGGAGCGCGAGCCCGCATCGCCGGCGTCTAGTGGCCACCGTACCGGCGGGGTCTCCGGAGGCGGCGGGTGCGGGGCTGGCCCACGGCGGGCGGCGGCGAGGGAGGGGCTCTGGACGCGGACCCTGCGGGCGCGGCGGCGGGAGGAAGCGGAGCCGGGGC
>BCLG01000532.1:95215-117378 GCA_001602295.1 Zoysia matrella
CGTCGTGAATAAGCGCGCGCGGGTGTGGGTGGGGCCTGGGGAGTGGGGAGAGCGAGATCTGAGAGTGGCGTGGCGCTGACGCTGGCTGGCTCCTGCTGGTGTGGCGTGGCGCTGCCGTCGGACGCTCCACATCCCTTGGGTTTCACGCTGCCCTCTTGCATTTTCCTAGCAGTAGTTCGGCTCCATTCTACTCCCTTCGTCTCAAAAGACGTTTTTGATTTTTTAAAATTATCGTTTAATTATTTGTTTTATTCAAAAAATTTATAAAATATAAAAATAAATAAACTAAGCTTAAAATACTTTTAATAATAAATTATTTCATAATAAAATAAATAATTTTTTAATAAATTTTTTGAATAAAATAAATGATAAAAAAATATTTGAACTTATTTTAAGAAGAAAGAAGTAATTTAATTTTAACACTAACTTGTCTGGACTTTGAATGGCCCCATCCCATTCGTTTTAACCTGGGTATAGTAGGAGTACATGATTGCAACAATTTGTAAATGCCATGTGCAGGCTAGGGGAGGCTGAGATTGAGTAACTCTGCCCAAACGTCCCAAAAATGTCAAACCTAGTTAAAAGTACAACAAAAACACAATGGTTTGATCCGCTTGTCTCATTGGTGAAATAAGAGGGAGGTGCTACTTTACATAAGGACATGTTACTGTGTTAAATTTGTGATTGTTGGTGTACATGGACCCAGAATTTCTTGTCAGGCAAAGGCAACTCGTGGCCGTTGCCCCAGTCCCGGAGCTGCAGCCTGCAGGCTGCAGGTGAGGCGATGTGCACGGAGTAAATACCATGTGCAGTTCTAGACCCCAAACGCGAACGAATGAATCGTTCCACCTTGATCCCTCACCAGCGCCACAGCTCCGCTGCTCACAAAAGAGAGAATCAGGACGCATTTCAAGCAAGCATCACCAGGTTCAAAGCGTATGCATGAAGGTCTGGAGCATTGCCTTTTGATCATCCAGAGAAATCTTGACCAGGCAACGCAACGCGACGGGAGATTCCGAGCTCCTCGAATTGTTCACACAAACGAAGACGAATCATGCCTCCTCTCTGGTTGGCGCGGTGGGTGTAAAACGCTTGCGAAACGTTCAAGACTGATGGCCTGTTTAGAATTAAGTTCAATCATGGCTCTCCATATCATATTCTTTTTTCGTCCCTTCCCACGACCAAGACCACGATTAGGTTATCCGTGCACATCACCCCACCTGCAGCTCTCCGGGACTGGGGCAACGGCCACGAGGTGCCTCCGCCTGACAAGAAATTCTGGGTCCATGTGGAATGGAGGTGGCGACAGCGTCGTTCATTTGGCGCCCGTTGAATGGTGTTGATTTCTTGGACGACCTGCAGCAGCTGCTCACAGTCATGGTTGCTGCCTCTAAAGTGCAATGGGAATTTTGTTCAAGGGAAACTGATTCGGGTCTAGCTTGATGGCCTCCACCCACACGTGCACCTGATGTGGCGAAGGTCTTCTTTGTTATCCTATCTGAAGCACGTTTTTTTGACTATGGCCTCATCTTGTAAGCACTGTCCAAAACGCCAAGGAGATGCTAGAACCGTTCTATCGGAAACATGATTTCCACGTTCAAAGCGCGCTCGTGGGTGTGCAGGAACTGATAGTGCGATGATTTTGGGAGCAGCAACAGGGGACTGCAGAAATGAAGTCTCTGTCGTTGAAGTAAGTCTTACTACTTGAGAAGGAAAGTTATGTACGTCTGACGCTAAAATTATATTAGCATGAACAAAAAAAACACTAATGATATCTACTGGTATGAATTTGTTTCTGTTCATTTTTAGGAGACGGCAGACTGATACGGAGTGAGTTAGAAAATGTTTGATCCGAAGGTAGGATTTTTTTTTTCTTTAACAAATTGAATGTGAGGGTGACATCTGGGAGCAAAACAGAACGTTTTGAGGTTACAGAGTTCGGTCAACTTAATCAATGTCCTGTTGTATCTGCAAGGGTTTACTTTTTACGTAGAGTTCAAACAGAAATTGCAACGAACTAGCGAAGACGGGCTCGCCGAACTGTCGAACGAACATATGCGTTCCACAAAGAGACACGAAACTTAGGCCACATACCCATTTCGGTGCGCACCAGATAAAGCTGGACAACTCCGTTAAACGAGTTCTCCGCTTGCGAAGGCAAAATTAGGTTGTTACACCTAGCCAAGTCGACCAAACAAAATCGTTCTCTACGTACAGTTGTCACTTGTTCATTTCCAATGGCGATCGTCTTCAGAAAGGGAAAAAAAAAAAGAGCGCATCATGCTCCAGAAACAACAGAGGTTAATTTCGCCGTCCGTCCCTGGCACGATGTGTAGTCCGTTCTCGTGCATGCTTTATGAGCGTTCAAGTGATCAAGCTGTCGCTCCTCTCACGCACAGTACTAGCTTAGAACCGGAGGATAGATCGGAGGTCAAGACGGAGCGGCGGCACTGCTACCGCGATCACGGTTCACAAGAGAAGAGCGCAGAATCAGAAGCCATATCCGTTTGCTAGACTGAGATGTATGTTCCGTTCATATTCACTGCAAGAGATTCCGTTCGTGCTATATTCAATTTACCTTTTCTCTCACTCGATATTCTACTGTTCTAGCAGGAGAAGTAGTGGTTTCGTCCTTCAGAGACTGCCAGCCGTTTTTCAGGCTCCTGATGCCTGGTCCGACGCATCGTCGTAAGGTTTCATTTGTATTTTCTAGTTAGAGTGCAAATCACAGATAGATTTATCTCTCGAACCAATAACCTTGGCCAGCGACCAAAACAATGGTCGGATGCAACAAGTGGCAACGGCAGTCACATCTGGAGGAGGATGGCCCGGTGGAGTTGGGGCACACCCATAGTTTATTCCCTCAGCGCAGTAATCATCCGAGACCACGGCTTCCTGAGGTAATCAGTGTGCTGGGTGAGGAAAGTCGTCAGGACAGGCTGGGTTGATTTGCCACTTCATCTCATCCAGCTAGAAGCACCTACAAAAATGCATGGCGATCACACTGCATCGTTCGCGTTTCACCGAGGATCGATCGCCGACACGAACGTCTCACCGGCCGATCGAGTAGGCGACCCTGACCTCGCATCTCTGCTGGCCTGGATGTTCCTTGCGCGTAGACGTGCCCATTACGACTTGTAATGAGCTAGCAGGCGATCGGTGGATCGATCGAGCCCTCAACCAGCGCGATCGACCTGACGGGAGTATTTTTTTTCCCCCAACGTTCCTGCTGTGTTTTCCCAAAAAAAAAAAAAACGTTTCTGCTGTGTATGAAGAAATGTTTGATCGCAGACCGTCTGCGCCGCTGCAGTTAGCTCGCACGTCGGTTTCGAGCTTCTGGTCGCTCCAGCTGCGAGTACAATATTGGGGCCTAGCCGCCTAGTACTTGTTACGCCGCCACCGCCACGGAAAACAGGTAAGCGGTTGGCAGTTGCCGCTCGTACGCGGCTACGGCACCGGCGCACCGCGCGCGCGTCGTGCCGAGCCGCACACAACCAGGCGCGCCGCGGCTAAGCATCTCCCTCCGCGCCGTGACCCCGCAAGGCCAGGGGAATCCCCGCGAAAAACCGCATTCCCACCGCAAGCACCAAATTCCCCCGCGCGTCCGCGTTCAGACCGCCCGCCCGGCGCAGCGTAACGTTAGGTGCAGCGCGCGCGCGCGCTCCGTGAACGGTCGCGCCGTCCCGGCCTCATCAACGTACTTATAAAACTGCCTTCCCTTCGACACGGCCGTCGCACGAAGACCAATTGATCCATCCACTCATGCATCCATATATCTGAAACAAGCTCGAGTAGCAAGCAGCGCCAGACCGCGGCGCGGCGCGCGGTGGCAATAACAGCAAGGACAAAGAAGAAGGAACAGACATGGGCAACTGCGCCGTGACGCAGAACGCGGTGACGTCGTGGGCGGACGACGGCGAGTGGGAGCTGTCGTCGTCGGAGGCTGGGGCAGACATCGGCAGGAGAAACGACGAGCACATGGCGGAGGTGACGATCCGTATCACCAGGCGGCAGCTCCAGGAGCTGATGGACAAGAGGGCCGGCGCCAGCGCGCCCAAGAGCCGGCGGGCGGCGGCGGCGGAGCTGCTGGCGGACGTCATGAACGCCGGCCAGGTGTTCCAGCACTGCCGCGCGGCGCACTGGAAACCCGCGCTGCAGAGCATCCCGGAGGCCGTCGAGTCGTGACATTGACATGGCCTGCTGGGCGTGCTGCCAGCGCGCCGTGTTGCTGCGTTACCTTTTTTTTTTTTTTACCTTCGGTTGCTTCTTCGCGGCTGCAGTATCTGTTGATAGATCACAGCTTTTTTGGTGACCTGTTGTGGATTCTTTTGTTCGGATGCGATTTGCAACGAACCGTGTAAATTATATTGTTAGTGGTGGTAGATGCAACAAAGATGCTGTAAAGGTGACGACATAAGCTCTTTCCGGTCTAAAAGTTTGAAAGGGGACGATTGAATTTCAATGAGCAATAAACCTTGTGTAATTTGGAAGATAATTTTTTTATTGGGGTCAGCCGTGTGAATATTGAAGATGAATGCGAGTTTAACTATAGTTATTCTGTTCCCAGCGTCTGATATATATAGTACTATACTCCTAGTTAACATGCAGTCTGAGGTAAGAATGAATGTCTAATCTACTCCTATTCAAAGGGCCATTAGAAAAGGGAATGTTTGGTTTCCTTGCTTCACGCGAGAGGCAAGAATAACATGACGAAACTGTAGAAATTTGGGATAATGATTTTTCTGAACAAATGCTACTCCGTAGTAGCTAGTTGCCTAGTACTTGTCTACAATAGTTAACTTTGCATCGTGCGTCGTTCAGTATGTTCAGGAACTTATCGTTTAGCTCAGCTGTACATACTTATTCAAGCCCAATTTGGTATAGATTGTTAGAAAATAGTTTCTTTGAAAACTAGCTTCTTCAAAAAAACTGCTTTTCTAGAAAATAGATTCTCTGCAAAAAAGCACTTTTAAACTGTTTGACAAAACGACTTTTATTGTGATCCCAATATAAAAATGAGTAGAGAAATTACAAGAAGCTACATTTCTTTTGGCTCCTAATACAAATTAAAGAAATGCTTCTTAAAGAAGAAGAAATAAAAGCACTTCTTTTAAAACCGTTTGGTGAGCTTGTTTTAAAATCTGAAGTAGAAATACCAAACAACCCTTAATCTGAAGTAGTACTTTTGCAAAAGTGAAGAAGACGACCAAGAACTACTCATACTTAGCAAAAAGAATAATCTTTTTGGTGAGATGTGACCGAAAGAACCAAATGAAAATTGGCAAATAGGTCATCTCATCATTTTGTCGGGACCGAGCTAGGCAACTTCACCATGAAACGGTCCACCCAATTTGCGAGTAAAAATTTACAATAAAGCCCGCTTGGTGCTTAGTACAAGAAGATGGAGACACATTAGAAGTAACTGATCCACTTTGGCAGTAGGTGCTCACCAACATTTGACGAGACAAAGTCCAATTCAAGGTTGCTCGACGCGCCCATCAGCCGATCACTGGTAATTCCTAAGTGGAAGTAGACGTAATGTCGCAGTCGTTTTGACCGCAGGCTAGGTCCCTGGCCCCAACCTGGCTCCAGAGCTCTGGAAATGGCGTTTTCTCCAGCTAATTAAAGCGTCAATTCTGTATCAATTTTCAGGGCCACGACTGAATGCTCTGGGAAAAGCTCAAAATTCATAGTTCTGGAGTGCAAGATACGAAAGGCAAGTAAAGGATACGAACCAGAGCAATCTGCCGAGAAAAAAAAGGTGATCGCCGTCAGGGCTAAATGAAAAGAAAGGTGAGCGTGGTCTTGCATGACACGCCCCTGGCATGATCTTCCCAGCGAAGTGTTTCAGCGAACGTTTCGCAACTTAAAAACTGGTACCGGTAGACATCCCGTTTTGGGCTGGGGTAGCGTCGGTCACCGGTAGCGGAAGATCCCCCGGCAATGCCGCGTTCACACCGGCGGCCTTCGTCGTCGCCTCACGGCTCGTCGCGTGGGAAAACTCCGTCTTTCTCGAGAGATTCCGTTCCGCACTACCAGTTTCCCACGATCGTGACGCCGTCCACCACCCGCATCGCGGCCGTCTAGCGCGCCGGCGCCTCCATCTCACCGCCCGCACTAGCTAGAGACCGGGGCTGGGCATGCACCGTCGGTCGTCCACGTGGCTGGATGGAAGTGGACGCCACCATCGCCACGACCCGGTCGCCTCCTTCCCGCTTCCACCTCCGGTCCAAGTGGCAGTGCTCACGGCGTATAAATAAGCTCTTCATCACCGATCCGGGGATCCTTCCACCAACATTACGATCGATCGCAACGAGCTCAAGGTGATAGGCAGCAAGCAACTCGCACTAGGCCATCTGAAATCTTTCCCAAGGTTATCTCCGCAAGAGGATCAGAGGCGCACACACAAGCAGCTTCCAGCGTGCGCATGGGAAACTGTCTCAAGCTGCAGCGCGCGGCGTCGTGGGCGGACGGCCGCGAGTGGGAGGAGGACGAGGAGGCGGCGGCGGTGGTGGGCAAGCGGACGACCGCCGTGGAGAAGATGGAGCGCGTCGAGGTGAAGATCCGTGTGACGAGGCGGCAGCTGCAGGAGCTGCTGGAGACGCAGGCCAGCTGCCGGGACGGCAAGTTGCGGCAGCGGCAGGTCGAGAACGTGCTGGTGGAGCTGATGACCTCCGGCGTCGTGTGCTACCAGCCAGCGCCGCATGAGGCGACGACGATGAGGGGGCACTGGCGGCCGTCCTTGCACAGCATCCCGGAGGAGTCGTGACGGCTTCGATCGAAATTTGGGACGTTCTTTTTTTTTTGCTTGAGCACGGGACGTGCAGACGGTTTGGTCCCGGAGCAGCGCTTGATTATAGCTCTGGTTGTGCATAGTTGCTCTAGGAAGATACAAATTTTAACGATTCTTTCAGAGATGATGTACAGGATGGAATTAGTGAATTATATCTAGAAAGAGATATTTTTTATTTACCTCTGGTAAAATTCTGATTTTCATTTAGTTTTCATTTTCAAAAAATTCTATTCATGTATGTATGGTTTGGGTTGTCACTGATGCTGAGATGCTGAAAGACGATGAGATGGCTGCTACGTAGAAAGGAAGAACCCAAAGCTCTGCGAAGTCGTAGATGACTTGATCTCAATTTCAACAACCAATTAAGATCGGATTAGGAGCATGCCACGCAGGCACGGACCGCACGGTTAGTCAGCTGATCATTACAATATCTCATCACTTCCGATGGCAGCTGGTGGTCAGCGCAGGCGCTACATGGCCGCCTTGAATTTCCCGGCTAATCCCAAGTCCATCCAAAATCAGAGTCAAACGAAATTGCCGCGAAGATGAACACTCTCACCAGACTAATTGCGTTTTGTCCATTCGCTGTGAACTGGTCCGTTCTAACAGAGGACCACGGCGGCCCACGCTCCCCACCGCTGCGCCGGGTGATTGGGTGAACCGCCGTTTGCTCTATCAGTGGACTTTGAAACAAATGATCAGGACTGCATCAAGCTGAGAAATTCAGGGACCGTTCATGGACGCACCGTTTCCTCCGTGAGAGAACGCAGGGAACAGTATGTGTCGCCTCCTGCCAAGGTTTACAAAACCGACCGGTTTTCACAGTTTTTTTTTAAATCGGTCCGGTTTGTTTTAAATTAAAAAAAATTGAAAATTCAAAAAAATTTAAAAATTCGAAAACTAGTCAAACCGATCGGTAAACCGAAAAAACCGCTCGAACCAATTTGATTTCAAATTCAAAAACAGTAAACCGAAAAAAACCGACCAGCTTTCTCTAAAAACTTAAATATTCGAATTTGTCCGATTTTCATAGTTTACTGTAGCAGTTTTTTTAGCCCAAATCGGTGCCCATCAGTTTTCGAAACCCTAAAACGGTTTCTGAAACATTACTCCTGCCATATCCGTCTCCTATCCTATCTCCTGTTCATTGTTAGTACTGTAGAATTTATTGATGCTCATGCGGGAGCCTGTATACGAAACTGTCCTGCGGCGGGCAGCGCAATATTCACAGGTGGTATCCAGCGCCGGCGATCTATGGGATTCAAGGAGGAATATCAAGGCCGGGCACGTGCCATCAATCCTAAACAAGAACCTTGAATTGATTCATCCCCGTGGCTAGACTACGTTTATATGTAAAGAGACAAGAAATTTCTGTGCTACAGCAGCACACAGTGAATTTCTAGTCGGTGAACATGTAGGTAGAAATAGAATGACCGGAACAGCCGACGTTGTTCTTCTGCAGACTTATCTAAAGTAACGGGCACGCAAATCCCTCGCGAGTCTCCGGGGAAAGGAAAGGAAATGATTTTTTTCTTGTTCACAAGAACAAGAAAGCGCGAGTCTGTCGGTACCAGGGCCGGCGCCTTGAAGCCACCGAAAGATTCGGTCGCCAGCCCATTCACACCAGGCCGGCCCAACCGCCGGCGACCAGACGCGACCTACTCATACCAGCCAAGCCGCGTGCGGCCGTGCTTCCCTGGACTTCTATATACAATTGTAAGTATCTCACATTCAAACACACACCCTACTACGCGTATATTAAACCTATAAACTATACATATAATACGTGTTCTCTTTAAAATCGACAGAGTAGCGAAGAGCGTTATAGTCCTTTTATATCACCACGCATTATGTAATACGTGTTTTCTTTAAAATCGACAGAGTAGCGAAAAGCGTTACAGTCCTTTTATATCACCACGCACTGTCAAAAACTGTGAATTTATTAAAGAGAATAAACCCCGGTGAGAGGTGCGAACGCTGGCAGGCAGCGTGCCAGCCGCTCGGCTTGCCAATCGAGCTACGGCTCGTTCTCGCCGTGCTGGCAACTTGGCCGGCTTGCTAACCGCGGCACGGCGAGTTCGACTCACGAACCCCCACGACGTCGCACGCCACCGTCGCCACGTAGGAGCAGCGTGCTTGGGAACGCGGCTCTTTTCTGGGAGGCTGAGCCCGGAGTGGATCAGTTTCTCTGACCTGGACGTAGCCAGCACGCCACGTCGGAACCTGGAACCCGCCTCCCCGTGTGACATCACCGGCCGGCCGGCGACCGGGCATGTGCGGATGGATCGTTGCTGACCAGCTCTTCCCTCTTCGCCCCACCCACACCCGGTCTTTGAGATTTTGGTGTTCCGATGTAAAACTATAAATTGTGACACTTCTTTATATAAAATTTTTATAAAAATTGTATTATTTATAAAAAATATTTATCAATTGATTTTATATATATTTTAAAGTAATCAATTTTATTCACCAATTTATTCTCTGTTACAAGTAGAAATTACTAAAAATTAAATACGAATCACACCGTTGAAGAGCAAAAAAAGGAGTGGTTAGCATATGTATCTTCTCTCTTATGTACTATATAGAAAAATTATCATATATAATGAGTTTGTGCATCTTCTAATGAATACGACTATAAAATATTATTTTACTTGTGTGTAATTGTTATTTTGAACTAATTAATTTAATAATATTAAACCAATACATATAGACATTAATTAAAGAGGGGCCCTTTGAATTTGGGAGTCTGGAGCCAGTGCTTCACTTGCCCCCTCTCAGGGCCGGGCCTGCCCCCACTCACCTCTAACCAGCTAAGTATAAATCTACCTCGAAGCCCATTTGCTTCCATTCCTTCAATCTTCCGTTCCATCTCAGCCTCAAAAAAAGAGAGCTCTCGGAGAACGAAACACTGATCAAGAGCTAGAAATAGCTCAAGGGGCAGGTGTAGAGCAAGCTAGGCACAGAAGGCAGATATCATCCAAGTGATCGATGGGGAACTGCGGGGCGTCTCGGCACGCGGTCGGACGACGGCGAGTGGGAGGAGGAGGGCGATGAGGCGTCGTCGGAGGAAGGCGACCGCCATCATCACCACTACGGCCACAGGAGGAAGCAGGAAGAGCACGCCTCGGAGGAGGTGACGATCAGGATCACCAGGAGGCAACTGCAGGAGCTGATGGACAGGAAGAAGCAGACCCGCGGCAGCCTCAGCGTGATCGAGCTCCCGGTCGTCGACGGACCAGCTGTTGGCAGACATCATGAACTCCGGGGAGGTGCACCACCACGCGGCGGAGGCGGCGCACTGGCACTGGAAGCCCGCGCTGCAGAGCATCCGGGAGGCCAACGTCGAGTCATGACCACGACCACAACGCTGTCAGGCCCGGCCGGCAGCGATTCACCTGGCCTGTCGCCAAGTGTCATACGTATTCCTTGTTCATGCGCCGTTGCTTCTCACGGCCGGCCATCTTCTATGGTGGCCAGTGTAGATGCAACGACTTAGGATAGATTCGTTCGGTTGTTCATACGTGTTTACATAAACGTAGGGGACAGTTGTATGCTGGGTCAATTTATTCAGCTGTAGCAAAAGAATTTCCAAAGGCTTGTTCTTGATACTATGTTCCGTTCATTTGCTTGTCTGGCTGTGACAAGTTTAAAGACACAGGATGATTATGTATACACATTCTGTGCAATGATGCGATACATCCGAAGAACACAACAAGCCAAATGGTCATGACATACACTAGTAGACCAACATAGTTCCTCTTGATGCTGGATCCTTTCATCGACTGAATTGTGTTGGAGTTCTAACATTTTTGCCTAAATATGAGACATATAATATCCGAAGACCGAAAAAGCAAATATACCTAAATGTGGGATGCATGTAAACCAACGACTCAATCAATCCAGTTATCGCCTAGGAGTAGGTACTCTAGCAGACAAGCAGTAGGTTATCATAACAGTACCAAATCAACAAGCAAAATAAGGTTTTAAAATAGCATCCATTATCACAGGGCTGGTTAACATAAGTTTGTTTCTGCAACCATTAACTATTACAAGCTCATCACAAGAGAGCTTTAAGTTCCACGCATAGGGCTGGAACGGCAGCCAAGTTTATTACGGAGTTTATTACGGTATAATTATGCAGGGAGAAACGTAAGCGATTTAAGCTGATGGATGGATTCCCTTCAAGACTCTTGAGCACTTTAGCAGCCTCCAAAAGCATCGACCTCCATTCCCCCTGGTAGCAAACAGCAAGAGGAAGCAAGAAAAATTAGTACCACGAATCGAGTCACCACTATTAGTCGTGCGTATTAAGAGTAGGAGTACCTGCTTCTTTCTACATGGTGAACGAGGTACCCTGGTAGAAGACTGGGTAGCAGTTCATGATGGTATTTTTGACACTCTCAATTTGGTCCAGCATGATCCTGATCGCTGACACCACTGATCGAGGGGACAAGCCAATCCCACTAGCCAGCTTCATCGGGATCTGGAACCCTGCGGTCATCCCAGTTCCCCCAACCTCTCCAATGGGAGCGTTCACTAGTGATGCGTCGGGGATGGGGACGAAGGAGAAGCCAGTGGGGAACATGGGGGCTTTACAAGATATCTATTCGTCGTATGTGGAGTTCAAGATCATGTCCATGAACTGCTTGTCGAGGGCGGCGTAGACCAGGAACGAGCCGGACGCATCGTAGCTGCTGTTCTGGAGAATCATCTTGGTCTCATTGCTCCCCGCGCTGGCATGCTGCTGACATGGAACAGAAAATTACCAGAGAAATAATCATGATGCTGGAAGAATGAAACTGTATTTGCGTTATATACAGGTTGGAAAAGCTATATATGGTACCTTGATATGCAGGATGGAGACAGAATCTTCACTTCCGATGCCATTGGCGACGCGAACTTCCTCCTTTACGCTGCCTCCCTCCACCAGGACATCCCACTGCCATCAACCAACCTGATGGACTTAAGACAGGACTAGTACAGATCACGCTGCAGCCATGTGACGGCTGGGAGAGACCAGCATACCTTGGAACGAAGCATGTTGTTCTTGAGAAGGTAGAACGCCCTCTTCATGGGCACCGGCAGCAGGAATGACGCACTCACACACACAATGGCAGAGTTAGGGCTGTTTCCATGCATCTTATATGTGATCTTGACATCAGTCTCCGTGCCCTTGCCACACTCGACGGTCCAGTCCTCCGCTGGGACCCCGGCCATGCTGCAAGTGTAGTTGGCAAGCAGGGTGTCCCCCACCGTAATGATGATCTTCCTCCCCCATTTACTAACTAAAACAGAGCAAGGGACAAGTTAAGTTTCCCATCTGGTTGCAGTTGCGGGAATTTGAGATAGCATACAAACATTGCAAGTTGCCATTACCACAAATGTTGCTGTTGGTGACATGAGACACGTCTCTGATCCGTGCGCATTGCCGCGCCATGCTCATCACCAAGCGCCTAGCTCCAAAGAGGAGACCGCTCAGGCATGGCTTGAAGAGGTAATGTATACCAACATCCTCTAGGCGAACATGCTCGATTGCAGTGACCTGCAAAGAAGTTAATAGAAGAACGTAAACTCTGTAGGAGTACAATACAATAACACACTGAATCTAATTTCAAGCCGGTCCCTATCTGTCATACCTTGCAGCTGTTGGGCCTTATTGGTTCAATCAGTATTCCTGACGCCATCTTGCGGCACTTGATGAAAATGCCTTCACCATCGTCAACGGAGATGTCAACGATGGCAGTGACTCCATGTTCCAGCGTCTTGGAGTGGCACAAGAATGTGCATTTCCTCGCTGGTACAAGAGGCGATGGGAACAACACCTCAACCATCACCTGTTGTTAATTTCTCAAAAACATTAACCTTGCTGTTTTATGTTGTCTATATGTAATG
The DNA here is from genome assembly GCA_001602295.1 of Zoysia matrella. Lineage (NCBI taxonomy): Eukaryota > Viridiplantae > Streptophyta > Magnoliopsida > Poales > Poaceae > Zoysia > Zoysia matrella. The sequence continues at coordinate 107,901 of BCLG01000532.1, forward strand.
CTTTTCAGATGGTGTTTTCCAAAAAAAATAAAAGAGATGAACCACACATACCATCTCCAAAGCTCCATCGTAGCCCGCGGTAGGATTAGAAGGCCAGTTGTAAACCTTAGTCGTTGTTGCGCCAGACAAGAGTCCAGAGAAAAATGTTCCATGGCTCTCCTGCAGAATCATTTAACATTAGGATCATATTTGCTCGCTGAAATATCATCATCAACGAGGGTGACAAAACTAATTGATTAGTGGTCTATCAAGATTAGTATGCCACTCACAACATTCATAATAACTTCCACAATATTTTTGGAGTCCATCATGACCACAGCGTTGGCACGTGTAACCTTCATTTGGAGAACCTTGGCACTGCTTTGCCAAGCAAATGTCTGGAGGTAAGCAATCATATTCAGAGTTTCAAGTGAACAACCAGGAACAGACATCCACATAGGATCGTCAGAGTTGGCCAAAGTAACAAACTCATTAACTGCATTTGTGGCTATTTGGGCCAGCATTTGTGCGTCATCTATACGCACAAATTCATTTTCAGATGAGGACTCAAGTCGGAAAGCACGGCCCAATGCAGGAAGACTTGTTGCCAATTCAGAATACAAACGTGCAAGCTACCAAGAAAACATGCAACATTAATGTCAATTTCACATGAATGACTTATAACTTTCACTTTGAAGAGAGATAGTATGTAAAGCAACTAACAATCAAAGTACATATGAATTCACGGTCATATGATGTACCTCTTGTTGCATCCACTGATTTTGCACCTTCAACCTTTCAAACTCTTGGAGGATCTGGAAATGTCTAGGGTCACAAGTGCAACTTGGACAGAAAAAATTCCTCGTCATATGCTTAAGCTTATTGTTTTCATCCTTGAGAATTTCGTTCTCCATTTTCAACCTATAGTTCTCTTCTTTTCCGCATACATGCTAATTGTTAGATGAAGGATTTAAGAGCATTATTAATAATCCCGAATAGTGAATAGTATGGAAACTCAAGATGTCAGGCAAAGAGTTACTCCAGTAAGTCCTAATTTCATTGATGTAAGCTGCAGTTCTCTTGTAGAAAAGTACAAATCTTAAAACTGATCGAATGAGTGAAGTACTAATTCCAGATAGCTCTAAGCATGATTTATGATGTATAAACACCTTTTCAGTATTCTGAATGAAACTTGTAGTGACATATAGACCATAATTTGACATGTGTTCTTTTGTTCTGGAACCAAAATCGCACTTGATTCTCTGATAGGCCCGCTTCCTCACCGAGCTCCTTCCTTTGAGTTTCACTAGGGTGTGCACAAACACTGAAGAAGCTGCTTGTTTAATAGAATAAACATAAGAGAAAATATGTTAATATTTTTTAAACCTTTATATCTACTAAAAGCGGATATAAATGATGCTATAAACATTTTGCAATTAGTAGCCCTATTTCATTCTTTTTAAGATTGTGATGATATCCAACACTACAATGAAATCCAACAGCAGGAAAGAACTACCACTAGATAGATGAATTTATTGATGTAGTGTTACCCCTCAAGTATTTTTGATTGATCGCTTGTAAGCCTATGCAAGCACTTTTTTTAGCTTGTGGACCATCTTTGCCTTGACTAGGGGAATGAATGTTTCTGCAGTTGATCGAACTGCTTGAGTTTGAGTCAACCTCGTTGATTCTCAAGGCTCTAGTAGCAATCGTTGCATGTAGTATGTCAGTCTGGCTGCATGAGCTCCTTTCGTCGGACGCTTCACTCTGGAAAATAATTAAATAAATTGTCAATTATGAGCTCTTTCCTTCGAAAAGGTAATAAGACAAATTGTTAAATTTATTCTAGCATATAACACAAGAGAACAAAAGTTAAAAAAACATATAAGGTTCTGTGATTAGTTGCACATCATTATTAGAAGTATAGAAAAGAATTTCGATGTGTACTGTCTGGGTGAATGCATGTCACGCGCCAAACGACATTTTATAGGGAGTAGGGCCCTCAACGAAAAAACAATAGACATGTTATACTATCTGTCAAACTATTCAATACAACACTTCCACAAATACGTAAATATTTTGGGAAAAAACTGGAAACTATGGATTTTAGTATTCAACCAGCTATCAACAAGCCAACAGTTTGGATATCTTCAAACTTAGCGAATTGGCAAGTTTGATACATAAGGATGCACAATAAATATTTAAATCTAAATTTTTACTGAAATAAAAGGAAAAATTATTTTTGATAATAATTGAACAATCAGCATAGAACTTAACCAAAAACAAGACTAAATGAGTTCAAGAAATAGCAGGAGGACCAAAAAGAGATCCCAAGATATACTTCAACATTACATACGAGAAGGTGAACAAAATTAATGAAAATCTGATGCTTGCAAGAGATCATTTTTCAGCAACAATCTGTGCTTGTTTATGCCCATATTTTTGTCAAAATCTTTATATGTTGTCAAAATCTATACATTTCTTTCAGACAACAAGCACAAAAATAGTGTAAAAGGAACGATAACTTAAGATAGCTTTGTGTAAAGAAGTACCAGTTTTGATAAAAATCCCTCACTACTAGTATTGTGGTATGCCATAAAAGAAGTTGATACCTGACCCCAACTCTAGCAGTGAGATCCACTCTCCACTTCAGTTTTTTGGTTGCCTCCGTCAGTTTTTTGGTTGCCTCCGCCACCCCCCCCCCCCCCACTATTTAAATGTGTGGAGTGCCCTGTTACATGTGTGTATCGATTTATTGACAAAACAACAACGCTCACAATAAGAAAGAGAACACAATAGAAAAATAAAGTATATCTCTACTTCCTTTTTCATTAATGCTTATATTAAATTTATAACTGGCCATGCAAAATGATACACTAAGGATGAATAATAAATTACAGCTCAATTCATTATCTTCAAGGACCCGTAATGGCTTTGTCGATATTGAATTCTTTTTAAGAATACTTTTATGAGCCGATTCTCTGTTCATAGTGGTTTTCCCCAATTGTCCAAATTGAGTTTTTTTTAAAAAAAATAGAACAGTAGCATGACTTAAGGAATAGGTCCAAGAAGTTTTGGTTACCTTGAAAATTCTGTTGATTTTAGCACCATATACAATCAGATATCAAGCTAGCTATGGAGAATGCTTGTTACCGTGCAAATATGAAATTGAGGTAAAACAACATTCTTAATACCATTGAATTAATTGGCCATACACATACATTGCTGCCACATATTATACATTATTCCACATGTTAAGAACACGCTTCAAATTAAACACAATGTTACTTCGCACAACCATTGTGTAACAAAATGTATTTATCAAACAAGTGCATAGAACAGTGCTCCAATGGCAAGCGCAACCGTGCCGGCAACCCCAGCCACCTTCTGGGACGCAGCATTCGGCGCTGGGTTAGCCGCGGGCGAGATCTCGATGCCAAAGGGTGGTGGTGGGGAAAACGGCGAGAAGGGGCTGTTGGGCGACGGCGCCAGACCCGTGGACGTCGTCTGGGTTCCGTTGCCGACCGTCGAGCGCTCCGCCATGACCACAACGATCAGCTTCTCGTTGCGGTTGCAGTTGTCCTTGTTGCCGCTGATGAAGTAGTACGGGCCGGAGCGGGTGAAGGTGAACACGGTGCTGCCGTCGGAGAACGTGTCGATCGGCGAGTTTGTGTCGCATGCGTCGTAGGACTTCTTGTCGACGAGAAGCACGGAGTCGTTGCCGGGTTGGTAAGTGAAAGCTGTCAAGGTTAATGAAGAACAATAAGCAAGGCTGCTAATCCAGAATTAGAAATATGTTTTTCAATTTTAACAGAATATGTTTTATACTTTCAATTCTACCGTCGCGGTAATCCCGACGGTGAAACAGTATCATTAGCCAATTACTGTCACAATTACGAACCCAGCTGCTACATTTTGGTGTTTACGCTTGGGCATCTAACTAAAATTGTAAGATCCCAGTAAAAAAACGAGGATACTCCTGCATTTAGAGTGTGCAGAACAAATATTAAATCCTAGATGTAGCTTCATGCATCACCACATCCCGATTTCACTGGCACAGTTGGGAGATAGAGATAGAGCTACGTAAGCGCCCTATAAATTCAGCAATATCTAGCCGTCAAAATAATATATAGATGGAAATCGTATCTGAAACAAAGTCTCTGCATGCATGTCCATGTCCGCCGCACGGCTGCATGCACAAGTGTCCGTGTATGGCAACCCCAGAGCAGATACAGGTGTATGTATCAAATCAAATCTGCAGATTGCATGCAAAACGGAAGCACCATAGCAGCCCACAGCCACAACAATGAATGCTCATCCAAGGCCGGCGGTCAACTGCATGCATATGAGCATATCCTAGCAGCTTGCTGTGTGATGAACTGGATACGCACTCATTAATTGTAGCGGATTAAGCAGTACATTGATGCAGTGCCGCACCCAAAAAAGAAGAAGAAGAAGAAACGTAACAAAGCAGCAGCAGTCACGGAGACTCACAGATGGCATCACCGACGCGGAACCTGTTGCGCTGCGCCCACGCGTTGTAGGCGCTGGCGTTGCCGGACGACGCGGCCGGCACGCGCCACTCGCCCGTGCCGCCCGCCTTGAACACGAACCCGTGCGCGGTGGGCACGGACAAGGCCGCCGCGGCCACCAGGCACGCCAGGAACATGCAGCTCCGCCCGCGCGCCATCGAGCCGGCCGGAGACACGTGAACAAACAAAAAACTGCCGCGGACGTTGGGTAAGGTGGCGAGCTCGTTGCGATCGAGAATGCACCGCACGTTCGGTGTCCTCGTGTCGAGATGGTATATAAGCACGAAGAAAGTAGTGTGATCATCGATCCGTGGCACGGTTCTTTTCGTGGAAACCAGGGAACGTGGGCGAGGAGAAGAGGTATATCGCCGGGGCGCTTTATGCTCGATCTCTGAATGGGTGACATAGTTCATGGTGTTTCATATTGTTTCTGTCGTGTGAGACCTTTTGGTTTTGGAAGCTATACTTTGCTTCCCGCACGCTGAGGAATATCCATGCCTTAGGCGCAACTCATGGCGTGTGAGCCGGGACTTCAAAAAAAAAATAAATGAAAAGACGGACAAGACTAATGGGCCAAGGAATGGACTCTTGCGTATCGATGAGCTTACGATTGCCAGCCCAATGGAATTTCGGGTCGAACCTCAGCTGCGACAATCTCATCACGGGCCGAATGAAAGTTCGATCACAAAACTGTGCTGGCCTAGAAAGGACTTCGCACCGACCAGCGGATTGCATAGCTATGAGTATGTAGTGATGGAACACCACAAAATTCGTTTTGAAAATGTAATTACTTTTGAGGTGCAATAAAAATATGTGTAAGATGTAACAAAAAGCAAAATAAGCATATGACTGGTTGGGGTGGAGAATCTGAAATGAACAGACACAACCCACAGCTATTCTAGCTGATTTTCTACTTTCATTGCTTCTTGTATAGTAACTATTTTTTCATAAAAAAATTTGTGCGGTATCAGAAGAGAAAAATTGTGAACTCACTCCCTAAAAATAAATCCAAAATGTTTTTTTAAGGAAAAAAGCAGGTGCTCTGCCATTTCATTAGAGGAGAAAAAGTACACGAAATAGAACAACACAGCACAGTTCGCAGCTTATGCTGCTAAAAGCTTTGCGACAGGAATAATCAAAAAAGAAGAAAAACAGAACGCAGCTCGACACTCAAGCACCCTACGGTCGGGGAGATCCATGACCGTTGGCGCTCTCTACTAGATACGGATATTTCAGTTGTTTTCAGCTGTGCTTCCAATAGCGAAGATGGTTCCTGTCTTCGCCAAATTGTATTGATCCCACTCTTTGGCAAGCAGAGCTACCTGCAATGGTTCTTTTTCTAGTCCTTGGAAGATTCTCCTGTTTCTCTCTTTCCATACATTCCACCAAGTATATAGGAGTGCCCCTGTGATGTTCTTTCTGTATTGTTTTTCCATAACTTCAGTAGCTCCTTGAAGCCATTTCGCCACTCCTGTGCCTTTCGTTGTTGCTCCTTGCGTGTTGAAGTGGGGATCCAACTTTGGATGAAACTCATTACCTCCTTGACGTAAGTGCATTCAATTATCAGGTGGTAAACTGTTTCAGCTTTGTCTAGACACATAGGACATATAACATTATTATCCCATCCTCTTGCTTCTAAATTGTCAGCTGTTAGGATTTTTTCATGCATTGCCGTCCACCCGAATAGGATCACTTTTGGTTGTGCTGCTGCTTTCCAAAGGCATTTTGTTTCAAATGGACACTTCTAAATCCAAAATGTTTCATCAATTATATTTTTCAAGGAGTTTTAATTTTGAATCGATAATTTCCAATTTGGATCTAACATCCCAACTCAAATTGAGAAGACTTACCTAAAAAAGAAACAAGATTGGCTCTGTCGCAACTCACATGTTGTGAGGGGCGGCCCATCTCCTACTCCAGTGCCGGCTTGGATAGACCGCGGCTTCATGGGGTAGGGTGGTGGCTATAAATCCTGGACAAGGGCACCCCTCCAGCAGTGACTCAAAAAAAAAAACAGTATGGATCGAAAGGTCATGTTTTATACTTCTCTCTCCGTTCCTAAATTACTGATACCATTGATTTTAGACAAGCTTTGACCATTCGTCTTATCCAAAAAATTAATTAAAATGTGTAAATTGTAATTTATAGTTTTAACGACTTTGATAATAAAGCAAATTATAACAAAATATATAATAATCATTAAATTTGATGTCTAAAATCAAACGATGTACTAAATTTTCACATAGGAATCTGTTCGTGCCAGCTGCTACCGATGGAAGCTATAGGAAGAGTAAAGGAATGGGAATTGACGGAGCCCATACATGTTTCTCTTGGAAAATCCGGCCTTTCCCCTTTTCTAACCAGATGGCCCATGTTTTCAATTGATCCATCTTCACATATTAAGCCATGGGTTGAAGCCCAACTGGGGGTGATGGGTCATCCTAGCCCATGGTAAACCCTGCCCAAATCACTAGGAAGACGCACTCATCCCATCCCGCTTTTTTTTCTCCAATTGTGACGGGCGATGATCCGGTGCCATTATTTTCATATTTTGTGAGTAGCGAATAAGGGTTTGCTAGTACTACAACTTGACAAAGAATTATTCCAACAAAAGGAACATGGCAGGGCATGGTCAAACTGTGCACCGCTGTCAATCGTCTACTCCTAATATCTATTGGATCTGATGGGACGACAGCCTTCAGTTTATTCGGCGCGCTGCTTACCTGTCCAATTGTTTGACTTTGAATGGGTATTGCAATACCGCGTAACCAGAGAGATTATCCGGCGGAATAGACATACAGATGAGTTCAACTCCTAGCTTCTCCTTGTATTCTTCGCCGGTTTGATTTTTGGTCAGAAGGTTCCATCGCTGATAGAGCTAATCAGGAAAACACAACCTTGACATGGACACGATGCGAGCTTGCTGAATGGAGAGAGGTGTAGACATGGCTTTGGCAATTGGCTTAAATAAAGCATCAGTTGATAACCGCAAAAAGCCACCAGGGCCACCGACGTCACCGCCGCCCCTCGGCGCTGCGGCGCACTTGCGCGCGCTGATGATCCGTCGGGCCCCGTGTGAAATCGAAGGTTTTGTTCGCTTGCGCTTTTGTTTCCGCGTGGCCTCCAGCGCTGCATTCCACTCCACCTCGCCCCGTCCCGATCGATCCGTCCCAGCTCCCCCCAGGCCGCGACGCGCGGCATCTCAGTCCGGTGGCCGCTTTGATTGACTTGGCAGACAGCCTTTGGCCGGGTGCTAACCAGCGAGATCGCGCGTATTCCTAGCTCCGCGACAGCGAGGGCCGGCCGAGCCGACCTAGGAGCACCTACCACCGCGACTCGCTCTCGGCGAAGACTCGGCACCGTTTTCTTTATTCCTGCGCGCGCGCTCGGCGGGGATCTTATTCGCGGGGATTTTTATGCGCGCGATTTTAAAACTCCGGTTATTCCTCCCCGTCTGTCTCGGTGCGGCTCAACTCAACCCCTGCCTTCGTCGTCTACGCGAGGAGATGGTTTCAACGTTCCCGGAGCTGGTTTCGTGAGTTATAAGCAACGCCGACGACTTCCGGCGGCTCGGCTTCGGTTAAGTTGCTGACGATGGCATTGGGCCGCCTCCTCGTGAGGCTGCTGCTGCTGGCGGCGACGGTCGCGGCCGCGGCGAGCGGCGTGCCGGTGCCCGGCGGTTACCCCGGGCTCGCCGTCGGGTACTACAACGAGTCCTGCCCCCAAGCGGAGGACCTGGTGCTGGCCGAGATGCGGGAGATCGTCCGCAAGGACAGGACCCTCGGGCCGGCGCTGCTGCGGTTCATGCTCCACGACTGCTTCGTCAGGGTCCGTCGTGCTTTGCTTTCTCTTTTTCTCCTTGGTTACTTCCCGCTTGCCTGCCTGCCTGCCTGCCTTCTTCCTCCTCGTCGTGTCCCGTGGCGTTCACGAGACACGAGTTGCTACACTGCAGTATACATGGTGCTGATGGATAAGCGTACGTGTGTGTGCAGGGGTGCGACGGCTCCATCATGCTCAAGTCGCGGAACGGGACGGGGGAGAGGGATGCCATCCCGAGCTACAGCCTCCGCGGCTACGAGGAGATCGATCAGATCAAGGCCAAGCTGGAGAAGGAGTGCCCGCTCACCGTCTCGTGCGCCGACATCATCGTCATGGCGGCCCGGGACGCCGTGTACCTGGTAAGCGTTTTGCATTCGTAAGCGATGAACCTCGATGGCAAATATCAGAATGTTCATTGCGTCTTCCCTGGATTAATTACCGATGATCAACTAACAATTATGCGGCGGCGGATTCATTCTTTCTTCCAGAGCAGCGGGCCGTGGTACCCGATCGAGACCGGGCGCCGGGACGGCAGGGTGTCGTCGGACTACGACGCCAACAACGACGTCCCGGGCCCGAACACCACCATTGTCGACCTCAAGATCTACTTCAGCTTCAAGGGCTTGGGCTGGAAAGACATCGTCGTCCTATCAGGTACAATTCCTTTACAATCCGTGAGCTAGTATGTCATCTGAAGTGCAAGCAAAGCTACGTACGTGTCCCCAACGGCCAACTCGATTCTTGGAATTTTGATTTCGCAGGAAGCCACACGATCGGTCGCGCGCAATGCTCCACGTTCGCGGGGGACCGGCTGTACAACTACACGGGGCGCGGCATGCAGGACCCGATACTGAACAAGACGTACGCGGCGGAGCTGCGGAGCAGGTGCGAGCCGGGCCTCCCCGAGGACAAGACGATGGTGGAGATGGAGCCCGAGAGCCCCTACACCTTCGACCTGCGCTACTACCGCGACGTGCTCAACAAGAGGGGCCTCTTCACCTCGGACCAGACGCTCCTCGACGACCGGTGGACGAGGGAGTACGTGGAGCGGATGGCGGCCGCGGAGTCGCCGGACGAGTACTTCCACGACTACGCGGAGGCCATGACGAACATGGGCCGGATCGAGGTCCTCACCGGCCACAACGGGG